>PVKA01011154.1:36290-62144 GCA_004027165.1 Ctenomys sociabilis | reverse complement strand
AATTTTTGATATAATTCATGTATGAAAAATAAGATAAGTAAGCAGCTACACTCTTAATTCACTGATAAAAGACACCTGCTAAAATAATATCTGTAAATATAATATCATGTATGCACCTTGTACAATACCAAAACATTATGAAAACAGTTTGCAATGTATTAATTTATCGAATCTGTATTGTTAAGGTGTCTTGAAACTGTCTGATTGACATTTGTAGTTCAATAAAATAAAAAAAGAACAATAAAACATATTAAGAGGATACTGATTGTTATTATAATTCTAAGAATTAATGACAATTTCTTTAAACTTGTATTGTCCACGTAATAAACTTGCTTTATGTCAAAAAAATAAAAATAAAAAATAAAATGGTTAATCATCGGTGTCCACAAAAAAAAAAGAATACTCAGGAGAAACTCCCTTTCTTCCACCTTAAGGTAAAATCTTCAAATGATCAGTTTCTCACAGCTGACATGGGTAGATGAATTTTGCAGAAGTTACCAAACACACCTGCCTTCTCTGTAACAGCAAAACTTTAAGCGAATGTCAAAGCATCGGGAGCATGGCTTAGTGTGGCCACACCTGCCAACCATGTAGAAGATCCCGAGGTCAGTCCCAAGCAATACACACACAAAGAAATTGTGCAAGGCCTTGGGATTAAAGGCCCGACTCCATTTGACGAGACACTATATTTTGCAAATGCTCAACTTTAGCAAATACTGTTAATCTAATCAAAGAAACTGTCTCATACATTGGGATTGGCCACAATGCAGTGGGCCATGCCTGTAATCCCAGCACCCTGGAGTAAGGCTGAAGCAGGAGGACTGCAATGAGTTCAAGCCTAGCCTGAACTACATTACGAGACCCAGTCTCAAAGCCACCTCCCTGAAAAAATAAAGTAGCAACCATGAATAATCAAAAGCATTACTTATATTCTCGCTCTTAGTAAACTTGGCCTCATGTAAAGCACCTAAAGCTATATGAGTTTACCTCCTGATTTCACCATTGAGCAACTCGGAATTCTTGCCATTTCTTCCCCCTCTGAGGGCAATTATTAGCATTAATGAGATGTTGGTGAGTAATTGTCTTCTCTGCGAAACACTGCTCTTTGTAAAACCGCCAGATGAACACTAACCCTTTTCTGAAGAGAAACAGGACTAGCATTCTATACCTAAAAAAATTTAATTCTCAAACTACACCCTCTGCCATGTGTTGATTCCTGTAGGTTTTCCTAATTGAGAAAATTACTTCTTTTAGGTGATGTTTAAGGATAAATACTTGACATAGGCAAAGAGCTCTCTCTCTCTCTCTCTCTCTCTCTCTCTCTCTCTCTCTCTCTGTGCAATTCAGGCTGGCCTTGTGCTCATTTTTGACGCCCCCAGGCTGGTCTCGAACTAGAAGAGACCCTTCTGTCTCAAACTCTCAAGTGCTAGGATTACAGATGTGCCAAGAGCACAGGGCATGTGGGGCCAGGGTTTGAACTCAGGTCCTAGTGCTTGCCAAGTAAGTGCTTATGCTTCTGAGCTATCTCCCTGGCCCCAGCAAAGGTTTTTCAAATGTGTCCCCATGCCACAGAAAATGGAATGCCTCTCAATCTTGTCTCTGTAGATGAAAACCAGGTCTAGAAGAGCAAACCTTCCAGCATTTGTTTCTTCTGATTTCCTTGGAAGGAAATGTAAATAACCCTAGGTATACAACACAGCGCACTGTGAAACACCGCAAACTCTAACATGGTAGTAATTTAACTGTTAATGCAATGAATTTTCTGCTAGGGCAAAGCATCTCTCACACATATACACCTGGTACATGAATTCAGGCTGGGTGTACGGCTAGGTGGTAGAGCTTTCATCTAACCTGTTCCAGCCTTTGGGTACAGCTCTCAATATTGTACGACAAAAACACAAACAGCAGCCAAAAAAAAAAAGCTATTTACAAGAGTTCTATAGTTTATTTAAAACATTCTTGTCAACATTTTATCTGGAAAAGCTCAAATTTTCATAAGTCTTCAATCATACACATATTACATATATTACAGATGTATGTGTGAAATTATTCTTTATGATCACTATTAATTTTGAACCATCCACCTTAACCCACACATCCTGGACAGCACTGATGTCTGGCCTTAAAGTCGCCAAGGGGGTGGGGGTCTTGTATGCAGCCAAGACTCCCAGCTTTTTTCCCCTTCCCACCTGCTAATCCAGCATCGCACCCTCCCCATTTCTGTATCTTAATTTGTCCCGAGTCCCCCTAAACATCCTCAGTTAGGTAACTAGCAATACCGACTCTGAGTAATTTATTTTCATTAAAGAATGTCTATTCACTTGCAACCACTAGAAGTCATTTGAATCTAACAGAGAAAACAACTCCAAGAAATTTTTACTCTGGCCCTTAACTGGATTTTTGTAAGTATTTATACGGTAAACAAAAGCTGGGTAAACTCAACGTTTTTATCAGAATACTGACAGGACTATGAAGAAAACATAAGGCGAGTGGTTATGGAGCTCACAACTTTCAGTCATCTGTCCGTGAGGTTCTGAGAGGCTCAGGCAGAGCTCCAAGATTAAAGCCCTTCAAAAAAAAAACAGTGATCAAGCTGGGTGTAGTGGTGTATCTGTGTATTCTCAGCATTTAAGAGGCTGAAGCAGGAGGATCACCAGCCAGGCTGGGCCACATAGTAAGCTCAAGGGCCAGCCTGAATTAATCAGTTAGACCTGTGTTCAAACTCAAATAATCTTAAGTTCCACTGCATCATTCTTTGTAACATGCCTATATAAAATTAGCTTGTGTGGGGTCTACAGCAGTAACCACTTGCTCTGTCTGGAAGCCACTACTATGTCAAACAACTACTCGGTAAGTGAGGTAACAGGAATCTTCATTCCTGTGTCAGGGAAAGCCAAATCCCACATGACCCCCCACTTCCACACTCACAAACTGCTTCCAGTTTCGTATCAGTACTAGTTAAAAGCAAGGAGATGTGATGGCCGGAGGTTTAAATGCACAGATTGAGTCCCGGTGGCAGTCATCACAAAGGCTTTTGCGGTAACAGCATTTCCCGCCAACCATCTGCAAAGCCTCAAGCCTTAAGCAAAGGGACAGTAATGAGAAAACGATTTCTATGAGACCAGATTTGATAAGTAGTGCAGACAGAGGAAATAACGAGCACACTCTTCAAATACGTAGCTTTTAGATTTTCTTCAGCAACACAATCACTTTCTCCCAAAATAAGCAAACCAAACTTTCTATGAAAGTGCTCTCTCCTGTACAAAGCCACGTGAACCCCGTCTGTTGATTGTTCTTTTCAAAGCCATCTCTGCAAGAAATAACTATATCCTTGGATGTGGAAATGCTTTTGTCCCATGCCAAAAGGGAAACCACTCATTCTGTGTTCCAACAGTTCAACTTCTACGATCAATTTTACTTCAGCCCCACCACTGACAGCCATTCTTTTTTTTTTTTATTTTATTGAACTACAAATGTCAATCAGACAGTTTCAAGACACCTTAACAAGACAGATTCGATAAATTAATACATTGCAAATTGTTTTCATAACGTTTTGGTATTGTACAAGGTGCATACATGATATTATATTTACAGATATTATTTTAGCAGATATCTCTTATCAGTGAATTAAGAGTGTAGCTGCTTACTTATCTTATTTTTTATACTTGAATTATATCAAAAATTCAATAATTATTTTCCTAGTGGATGACCATAGTACTAGAAGCCGACATAATATCCTGTCCAACCACCATGAGTGCAGATCTTTCAAACAACTTAATATTTGCGAATCTGTATAAATACATTTGAGCTAAGAAATGCACGGTGCTTAACTTATTTTATTTTCAACAAGAAAAGCATACGCACTATCAAGGAGGCAAATAAGTTCAGCTCTAAATGCGCAGACATCAGAAGAAAAAAGAGGTGGGGGATGGGACTCCTTTCTGTTTAAGTCAGCGGAAACCTGAAGTTTTCAACTGACCTAGCAAAGGCAACTGGGCCCTTTTGCCTGCCTCTCTCTCTCTCTCCTTCCGATCTTTCAGCACAGGAGTTTCCAACCCTTCGCTGCCTTTCTGGCCGCTAAGGCTCAAGTGAATATTAATGAGTGGAAGCAGCCGGAACAGAAGCAGCTCAGCCAAGATCCTAGGACAGAACAAGAAAAGAGCCACTATTTTCAAGGAAACATCTTTCAAGAGCTCTGCGCTCCCAGAAGTCAGGCCAAAGCAGAGAGAAACTGCCTTTGGATGAGAATAAATAAGCCTGAGCTTCGCCCACAGGGATGGTGAAAGGCTTTTCTTCTTTTGTGCCATCTGTTTCCAGAAAGTTAAATCGGGGTGAAAGCACATTCATACTTACATCAGAATTACTTGATGTGTTAGGAGATACAGTGAAATTCATAGTGTCAAGAACTTGAAGGGGTTTTTAAGTGCCATCTGGAATCTGTCAAATTATTTTTTCACTTACTCCTGGGAGCAATTATGGGTGTTCTCTGAAAACATCTTAAAGATAAAAGCTATTATCTCAAACCTTGAAGATTTGGTAATAAAGTATATTTCATTCACTACAGAATAAAAAAATTCTCATTTAAAATTGTTACTCCTTAGCTCGTTAAAATATTGAGAATGACAACTTTATATACAGACTAATTTACCACCTTATAAAGAACCTTACATACAGCTTTTTTACTCTGTTATCTATAAACCAATTAATTTGAGCTGTTTTTCAAAGAAACTCAGCTTTTTGTCTAGAAGACCATGTTTCATCATAAACACATGGTAGGGTTCATTCAGCATTTCAAAATTCTCACCCGAGGGACTCTAATCCCACCAGGAACACCAACCCACCTGTCCTGCCTTTGAAATCTTTTACTACGCCAACTGGTAAAGTACCGCATTTACAACCTTTACCCATCGAAATGACCTGCACCAAGTATCTTAACACACCCTTAGTTTTCCACCGTCTTCTAAGATCTTGGTCCTAGCCCACTGCTGTGGTTACGGACATCCTGGGCCAAAGTTCACCTTACTCTACAGAGTGGCATAGCTGGGAAGAGAAAGGAAAGCACTGTTGTTTCTTTTAAGATAGAGCAACTGCAAGTGTTCGTTCAGCACAGCACCTATCGACCTGCCTACAGCAGGCATTTTTAAAATATTTACTGGTTGGTAAAACTGATGCCACCTTCAATCTTTAGCTCATCTAGGCCCAGGGGTAAACACATTATTAGACTAACTTCCTTAAACAGGTACAGACTGTTGGCTTTCTCAGGGCCCAGGAGCACGAGCCTATAATCCCAGCTATTTAGAAGGCTGAATTGGGTAGGTCACAAATTTGAGGTCAACCCAGGGCAATTTAGTCAGAACTCACTGAAGGAGGGAGGGGAAGGGAAGGATGGAAGGGAGGGAAGAAGGGGAGGAAAGGAAGGAGGAAGAGGAGGGAAGGAGGGAGAAAGGGAGGGAAGAGAAAGAGGAAGGAAGGGGGGAGGGAAGGAGGAAAGGAAGGAAGGAGTCAGCTTTGTTTATATCAACAACACTTATCTGACTTGTAAATGTGTTTCCAAAATATTGTACACCTGATCAAAAGTAGAATTAAAATCTAAAGGAAAATAAAATAGCTCTCTCCCATCCCAAAGCTAATCCTACCTATGACCCTCTTCTTTGCCAACTTGAAAGGAAACAGTGGCTGCCAGGAGGCTCCTTCTGCTCCCGGCAAGCCCATCCACGACACACTTTCCGCCTCACCACAAATACGCACCCACCCTGTCCTCCCCCTACAGCTAGTCACCACAGCCTTATTCTCTGCAAAAACCTCAGGCCAGGGAAGATATAGAGCCCTGGCCAACTCCTACCCAGAAGCACAACCCCTCATCCTCAGCCCCACCTCCCCGCTCTCTCCTAGATTTTCGGTTTCTATAAATATTGCAATAATGGGAAGATACAAAGCCTACATGGCATGTTGGACTGCCCTGAAGGACTCAGGCCCGTAGCGCAGCATTAGGCTACCACGCAAGAGTCCCTGGAACACAAGAACCGCAGAGCTTCAGATGTCAACGTGCTGACACAGTCGACTACGAAGTGACTAACAAGGGAGGGTATACACAGCCTAGCTTCCCCAGACAATGTAACAATTCATGTCTGGACAGAATGGTGTGAGAGTTCCTCACTCAGAACAGTGTGCAATATAAAATTTATCAATTATTTCCTTCTGGAATTTTCCACCTCATACTCTCAGCCCACAGTCTGACAGTAACTAAAACAAAAGAGCAAAATCATAAAGGAAGGAAACTGCAGTGCTCTGAGCCCACATCCCTTAGCTGACCACACTATGGCTCCCGCTACCTCACCCACCTGAGAAGACCCACAGTATCATTCCAGTTCCAAGCCCAGGAGCTGTCTTAATGCCTTAGTCATGTCATACTTGGGATTCTCCACCTCACTGTTCACTCTCCAGACAGAAACTCCTCCCACAGACCCACCAGCACTGTTCTCTGTCCTGTCCCTTTGTTTTTTGAGACAGGGTCTCACTGTGTGGCCCAGGATGGCCTCCACCTCCCAAAATGTGGAGATTATAAACATGAACAACCATGCGCAGCCTGTCCCTTCTTATTTCACAAGTCCATACTGAGCACCCGCAAATTCAACATAGCTTCAAACACCATGTCATCACAGACACTCCAAATCAAAGGCCTCACTCAGATGTTCTGCCTCTTGGTTCCCAGTGAATTCAAATGGATAGACACAGAATTCCTACAAAGAATAAACTCACTTTTCCTCTCAGATAACCTGAGTTCTCCTGGTAGGCTTTTGTGCCTGAGAGTTGGCGTGTTAATTCTGACACGCTCTGCACCAGCTGGCTCCAAGCCCACTGCGAACATTCCTCACCCATGTCTCTCATCTGGCCACCAACACGGACTCTGCCTTCCCTTCTCTATCTCTACTTCTTTCTTTTTTTAAGATCCTTACAAATGGTTTGCTGAGGAAAACAGAACGAATACACATTAGAACAGCCCCACCTGGGAATGTATTTATTATCTCTCTTTTGCCATCTCGCTTGATTTTTTCCACTACTGAGCATTCCAGGACCTTCACACTGAACTACACCCCTTTTCTATATTTTATTTTGAGACAGTGTCTCCTCAAGTCACTAATTACCCACACTGGGCTTGGACTTGTGCTCCGCCCACAGGTGCGCACCACCATGCCCAGCTCACCACAAAGACTTAACTAAACAAGAAAAGTGAGCATCGCTTCAGCTAAGGATAACCAGTGACTCAATTCTTGACTAAGACACACAGAGAGACACCTTCTTAGGAGTCAAGGGCAAGAGTCTTCAGGGAAAAGAAAACTTCTTTACAGGAGGAAAGAACTCACAACCTGGCCGCCTCCCTCCTCCCACCAGGACATTGTGCTGCAGTCATACCAGGTCTGGAACAGCGACTCTACAACAGCTGCTCTGGGACCCCAACAACAAAGTCCATAAAATAAAACATCTTGGTTTCTTTTCTCATGGCTGAGACACAATACCTGACACCCGCAGGTAAGAGAGGAAAGATTTATTTAGTCCACAGTTTGTAGGGGCTTCAACCTGTCACCAGCTGGCTCCAAGGCATGGCAGGCGAGAGACATATCACAACAATAGTTCAAGATAACGAAGTGAGCAAGGGGGGCTCAGGACAGGCCTCTTGTGTCCAGGCTACAGGGGGTCAAGGGCAGTGCCAGACCAATCAGTGGACTGATAGAGTAATCACACATACACTTAATCCTAGCACCCTTAGTCCCAGCATCATACCTTGAATCAATCACACAGTCTAAATCTAGCTGCCTCTGAAGAAGCCCCACCTATGACCACATGAGGCTTTTGGGGGACATGTGGACACAAAACACAACACAAAGTTGGTCTGACAAATAACACATGAGCAGAAAAGAGGAAGAACAAATGCTACCCACAAATGGGAAAAAGCTTGAAGAGAAGCAGTATCAGACAGAAAACTTTCAAGCTGCAGTGAGGTACAATTGTACAATTAATAGATGATATTAACAGGATGACAATATCAAGGATTAGACTAGATAACAACCAGGATGCTTGGAGATTCCAACCCCTTTGGAAAAAACTGCAGTAGTCTCTCCTAACCCCACTAACCCCACTCCTAGATATTTACTCAAAAGAAATGAGAAGACCGCTGGGTCAAAGATTTGCTCACAATGGTTCACAGCAACTTTATTCTTAATAACCCAAGACTGTAAATAATCCAACTTTCATCAACAAGAGAACTGATAAACAAGCGCCTGTATGTTCAGACAATGAAATACTACTTAGAATCAAAAAGGAACAGAGTTCTAAAGCAACTTAGATGACTCTCCAAGATATTATACTGAGTTCAAGGAGCCAAACACAAATGTGTCTATACAACACAATACGATATGTGTGAGGGCCAAAGCCAGCACATGACAAAGAAGAGCAAAGCTGGCAGTACTTCTTACAGAGGGGAGATGGGAGCGGGGGTCTGGGAAGTTTTAGGGATCATAGATATTCTGTATCTTTATTCGTATCTGTGTTGTTCCTGCATGCAAATTTCTAAAGACTGATCAAATTGTATATCCGGGTCAGTGCATGTCACTGTACGAAAATTACATTTCCATAAAAGTAATTTCTTAAAGCTGCAACACAAAAACAAAATAGCTCAAATGCCGTGCACCAAATGCTGGGCCATTAGCAACTCAGGACGATCCTGAAAACAAAAGAAGTCCTATCTGCCAAGTCGTAGCGTGACCCTCCACGCCATTCTGAGATATTACAAAAATCTGAGTCTGGAAAAGACTGAGGGGAATGAGAAACTTGGATCCTCCTCAGAAAATGATGGTGGCCTGAGAAGATGGGGAGTAGCTAGCTGCCAGGGAGTCGCATGCGAGCACTCGCAGGGCAGGCAGTCCGCGGGAATGCTTCAGGTCCATCGTGTCAAATTGATGAAGGGGACAGAAAGGTTCCAAACTACAGTGAACTACAGTGTAGGAGGTGAAGGGGTTCAGATTTGCTCACAATGAGCGATGTATTAAGAAAATAAAAGGGGCTGTGGTGGACAGCTAACTGGGAGTCAACTTACTATACCCAGATGAATTAAACTAGTGTGCTTCTGGGTGCAGGAGGCCCACCCAAGGGTTGCTGCTGGCAGCATAAAGGCAGAACAGGAGGAGCTGCCAAGATGTTGTTAGGGGTGCTGTTTGGAGAAGCTGTTGGAGCTGTTGGAGGCTGCTAGTTCTCTTGGGCTGTTCAGTCTGGCTTTCCCAGTGAACTTTGGAGGAGCTTTGGTCCTCATCTTGAGCATCAATTCCTGGCTCCAGAGGGGAAGATGGTGTACTGCTCGGCCTCATGAAGAAGCTTGTTGCATGGGCTATCCTGGTGGGAACTTGGCTTTCCTCACCACTGGAGGATCTCAGGACTTCACTGTTGCTGAGAATGGCTATGGTACTTCTGGGGGAGCTCAGATGCTTACCTTGAGCATTGCTTCCTGGCTGCAGTTCAGATCTTTCAGCCTGCTAGAGCAGATCCTTCATCCCGCTGGCATAGACTTCCTAGCTTCCACCCCTGAACTATGGGCCTTTCCAGTGCATACCCATGAAGTGAACCTGCATGAGGCTTTGTCGTGGGCTCTAGGCCTCCAGCTGGACTTGGGGGAGGCAGGGTTATGAGCTCTAGTTTTCCAGTTATACCCATGCAGCATATTGGGATCTAGGCCCTCAGCTGGAGACTTTAGTCTTTATGTGTTTGGACAGATTTCCTGCACTTGTTGTATGCAATTCTTGGGTGATTCATTATAAAATACTATCATAAAACATGTCCTGTATTATATTGTTTCCCTTGTAAAAGCCCCAAACCACAACAGAGGCACAGTTGTATTTTAGGAATGTCAGACTGACACCAGCGTAAGGTGAGACAGAAATTCAAAGAGAAGTTTGAAGGGGAAGTGGTCACTAGGAGGAGCTCAAAGGGAGGCCAGGACAGCAATCCAGACACAAGAGGACAAGGCCTGAGGGTCCCGGAGGGAAGAAGACAGAAAGGAGACGCTGTAATTAAAGGCTATGCATTCCCGAAGTATTTTACCTTAAGATTCCTTTAAACCCTGGATCTGCTTTGTACTCAGCAAACACTGAAGAAGTTGATGTTAAAAGGCTGAAAGACAGGGTAGAGTAGGGTAAGCTTAAAATATCAGGTGCGGGACATCTCAGAGATGACAGCCACAACAAGAAACAGCTACTCAGTGAGAAGATTTCTTTCCATTGTTAACAGCAGCTCCATTAGTTGAGGGTCTACTATGGTCAAGCACTGTGCTAGGTCTTTTGTCAATATTTTAATAATTCAGAGATGTAGGTATCCATCCCACTTTTAAAGAGCATATTTCAGAGCATTTTTAGGTTTTGTAGAAAAACTGGGGGAAAGGAATAGATTTCCTGTACGCCTCCGCGCCCTTACACACAAGCAGGGGCATTTACTCCTCCTCTAGAGTGGTCCGCTGGTTCCAAGTGATCAACCTGCATGGATCAGTGCCACGTCCCAGGGCACAGTGGCCCCACCGTTCACTCTGGGTGCTGCATATTCTGTGGTTTGGGTGAGGACACAGAGACAAGGACCATCATTTTCTAAAATGCAGAAACCAAGTCTCATAGAACTAAAGGCTGATCTGACGTCATCAGACCTGGCAGAGCCAATATTCCAACCCATGTGTGCTCAGCTTTGAAAACACACAGCCAGCATGACGGCTTAGCACCAAGGCCGCTTCTGCTTCATGGCGTCCCCTGGATTTCTCAAGAGAAATTACAGTATGACCAGACACCATTCAGACAGAACTTTTAATGAAAGCTAACCAGCTCAGGTGCCATCAAAAAAGGACTACTTATCACAGGACTCTGAAAAGTGCTTGGCTGCTTAAGAAATTTACCTTTCTTAATTTACCTTTTCCATAAATAAAATTTATTTTATAGCTCAGCAGCAGAAGTGCCCACCTGGCAAGCATGAGGTCCCAAGTTTGATTCCCCCGTACCAAATTTCTATTATTAGTTACTTTAAAAAAGAAATCTTAGAACAAATAGATTGCCCAAAAATTCTCTAAAGTAATTCTCTAAAGTTTATTTTTAAATAAAAATATTCCATTAAAGTTTTTTCTTCCAAACGATCAAGTATCAGTTTAAAAATAATCCCAGTGCTGGGAAGTGAAGAAGAGGATCACTACAAGTCTAAGCTACGTAGTGAGATCCTGTACCAAATACAAAAAATTCTACACAAACAAAACAAGTTAGAGAAGACCAACACTGTGTGTTATCTCAAAACTTAGTTTTGATTTAAGGGAACTGCGTTTGAGTAAAGGACATATGGTGCTAAGAAACAAAACAATTCTTCAAGTAAAAAATGAAAACTTGGGCCAACCAAATAGCTCAGCAGATTAAAGTGCCTGCAAGCAGACACAGCAGCCAAGGGTTTGATCCCCAGACCTGCTGTGCTGGCACCACCCACAGGGCACGCTGAAATAGCAATTGAGACTGGGTGTGGTGGCACTTACTATGGTAGTCCAGCTCTTGTAGGCTGGAAACAGGTGGATCACTAGGAGTCCAATCTAGTAGTGAGATCCTGAACGCCCTATAGAGCCTTCCCTAAAATAAAGAAAACTTGGTATGTGTTTCTCTGAGTATGAAAACAGTAAAAGATCCAGGTTTAGGTGGGTGCATCGTCGGACACCTTATTTTCAGCACTCAGGAGGCTGAAGCAGGAGGATTGCTGTCTGAGGTAAGCCTAAATACATAGTTCAAGACCAGCCTCAATTACGGAATGAGACTGTATGAAGGAAGGAAGGAGGGAAAGGAGGGAGGGAGAGAGGGAGGCAGGCAGGGAGGGAGGGAGGGAGGGAGGGAGGGAGGCAGGGAGGGAGGCAGGGAGGGAGGGAGGTCCTCAGCACTTGGCCTGGAGTGCTAGAACCACCATGAGGTCACTGACCAGCCTCTCCCAGCCTGCACACTGCTCCAAGCCCACCTTCTCCAGGCCGCCTACCCAGCATAGGAGGAGGCAGAGCCCACCCTCCCACCCGATTTTCACCGCCCCGCTCTCCATTCCTGGCACTCACTACCTTATAACCAAGCACAGATCCACTGCTGTTGTCACTGTTTTCTGATTCCCCTGCTAAACAAAACGCAAACTTCCTCAGCGTGGGGATTTTAGTCACTTTGTCCACTGTGATGCCTCAAGAATTCAAAGGCATCTGGCGTCACATGCAGGTCTTGCCTTCACTAAACATCCAAAACTGCGGAGAAGAGTTGATAGAGACGGGAGAAAGTGTTAGGTGGAGGCAAGCTCAGTGAGGTCCAGCTGATCCTCAGGGTTTCCTCTCGTCAGATTTCAGAAATACAAAAGCTTCCCAATGCATCCTTCTTGCTCAAACATCTTCCAACTCAGTAACTCCTCAAAGATCTTAACATTCTTAACATACCATAGAAGTCTCTTGTAACATGCCACACAAATCCATTGTCACAGGCTCTCAATAAGAAATTATAAGAAAATTAAATACATCGATATTTGTAACCACTCATTCTAAATGAAGGTCTGTGATGATTAGATAGAATATAGTGGAAATACCAGCATATAGATATACGAATTTAAAAGTCTCATCTTCACCTGATAGAATTTTTATTCTTACATTACAGACCTGGAGTGAATGAGCCAGTGGCTACCGATGAAGGAAAAAAGTAGAAAGCATTCCTCCATCAGCAGAGCAAGCCAGTCTGGAATTGGTGACCTTTCACCTACATGGCCACTCCTGGAGCCCAGACAGGGCCAGCAGAGACTGCTGGTTCAAGAATCAAATTCATCAAATTGAAAAATCCTTGCATGAAAACTGGCAAATGCTAGAATCTACCCTAGTTACTAACACACAATTCCGCCCCCTTGGATCTTCCAGTTGAGTTGAACTCTTCCTTGTACCTTATTTTTACACAATTATTGACTGCTGCAGAGATGGAGCAGGCCCTCGGGTGCTCAGATGTGAACATTCTCGGCCCTTGGAGAATGTTTATGAAAATGGAGGGCTGACCAGATCATTCGGTGGGCTAAAGTGCCTACTTAGGCAGATGCAGCGCCCGGGGTTTTGATCCCCAGGTGTGCCATGCCGGCCCTGGCCCTGGGGTACACCGAGAGGGGCATGGTGGTGTGGTGGCATGTGCCTGTAATCCCCACATTTGGGAGGCTGAAACAGGAGGATCACTGTGAGTCCAATCTATGTAATGAGATCCTGTGGACCCTGCACTAACTGCATAAGAGAACGAAAGAAAGACAGAAAAAAATAAATGGAACACTGAAAGAAATGAGGGAGGACTGCGCTTTTGTGAACATCATTCTGGGATCAAAACAATGAGCCGCAGTCGTCCCCACGCTCCAGATAGAGGAATGGGAAAATAAGACCCTCGCTCACCACCGGAGCCACGGAGGCGTAGCCTTCAGGGTCACCTGCTCCTCGCTGTAAAAATTCACTTCAAAACAGTGAGTCACCACAGGACCAGCGCTGGCTCCCAAAGTGAATATACTCTATCTATTCTGTAGTTTCCCGTCTCCTGTGTTTTGTCCCTGGGCAAAAACACAAAACAAAACCAAAAAATGGAGCAAGGGAGCAACGGAGCAACGTACAGCGCGAAATATTCAACTGGAGGCCTTACGCCAAGACGGCAACAGAATGTTTCACACTTGAGCCAAAGGCGCCTGGGTTTCCTTTAAAATTTTAAATCGTGACAATTATCTTGATGTTTCTTAATGAATCAGATCTGCCTGCAGAACAAAAGCTTGCTTGGGAGTTTAGTGAACTTGGAGGAATAATTATTTCCCAAGCATATTCACTTTTTTAAAAAAGCAGCTTACAGACAGATTTGGAAACTGGTGAACTTGAGTGAAAACATTTATAATCAGCCGACCCACAGTGGCATTTTGCTTGAAACATCAAATACAAATGATTTTGTGGGAAAAGAAAAAGACCCTCATCCAATAAAAAATATTCTTAATTTTCTTACACATAGTTCTTTTCCAACTTTCCAGTTTCAATTGTCCCCCAAACTTGGTCATCGCATTCACTTGACAGAATTGTAGTGGGGAAGCAGGTCTTGCATAGGAAAATCGCCTCCAAATCCCTTCTGTGGCTACGTCACTGCCCCCTTTCTGGCGGGCTGGTGAGGCAGTCTCTTGCTGTGTCCTTCAGCTGGCCTTGAACTCATGATGTAGTCCAGGCTGGCTACAAACTCACTTCGATCCTCCTGCCTCAGCCTCCCAACTGCAGGCGGGGGGAGGGGGGTGCAGGTGTGTGCCACCACTCCCAACCCATTTCCTCCCCTTTGCTGTAACCACTACTAAATAACACACGGATGAGTCTAACTCAATAGTTGATCCAATAGTTGATTTTGTTTTAGCTCTTGAGCATGTATGTTTCCCAAGTAGCTATTAAAAATGCATCTGTCCACGAACATCAGTGCTCATGGATGCCTCCTTACCCATTGCTGGATAAACAAACCACTCTGAAACTTAAAGGCTCTAGTAGGGCATTTGTACAGATTCTGCAATCTAAGACCAGCTCCACTCGGAGCTTCCTCCCTCATCCACCGACCATCACACAAGGCTTTCTTCATGGATGGGAACAGCTCGGTGACCCAGATGGCTGGGGCTCTCTCCCCACCATGAAACTAAGGCCCGTGGACACCCACAATGAGCGCTCCTTTGGGTAAGGAAGCTTCTTCTATGAATAACTGAAGGATCTTCTCAAAGCATGGGCCCCTGTCTCACATAGCATCCATTCTGCTTATTCAGTTAGGGTCTCGATGCCCACCCACCCTCAGAGAAATCTGCACAAGGCTGGGGCTACGGAGGGCGACACCACTGCACTTTCCTGCCACTCCCCACAGTACAGACCACCATGGTCGGCAGACTCCAGCTTCAGAACTTTGCTTAGTACCACAGAAGCAAGAATTTATAAAAATAAAGTGAAAGCTCACAAAGCAAGTGTGGTGGTGCGTGCCTGGAATTCCAGCACTCTGGAGACAGGCGAAGATCGATGTGGGCCAGGACAAATTTAAGGCAGGTCTGATCTCCACTGTGAAACTCTGTATCAAAAAAACAAAAACAACGGGGCTAGGGAGATGGCTCAGTGAAATAAGTGCTTCCCTGGTAAGCACAAGGGCCTGAGTTCAATCCCCCGTTCTGCCAAAAAAATAAAAAGAAAAGAAAAGTTACTTAACTAAAGGATGGATGGATGAAATGAGAAAAAAACAAAAACAAAAACACATACACATACACAAAAAGAAAAATAAATAAAAGCTCACATAAAATAAATGAAAGATAGGTAAGAAATGGCCATACCCAGCACCACATGCCACACTAGCCCTGCCCCTGGGCACACTGAGTCAGCCACCAGAATCTAGGCATGGTGGCACACACCTATAATCCCAGGGCTGGGGAGGCTGAAAACAGAAGGATCACTATGAGTCCAAGCTGCGTAGTGAGATCCTGAACCAGACACATAAATTAGAAAGAAATGGACATAGAGCAAGGGGGAAGAAAGCCTTACTGGTGAGATGAATGAAGGCAGTCAGAAAATAGTGGGTGCATAAATCTGGACCTTTGCAATACTGGGGTTTTTAAATATAAGTTGTTTACCGCAAAATTAAGAAAGAGCTGCACGTCACAATTACCCATTATTTATTATGTGTCACATAAGCCACATGAACTGAATACGGGAGTAATTCACCAGCTTATTACAGAAAACCGAGTCAGTCACACCTCATCTGAGTAGAGGGACTATCAGGTTAAAAGGAGAAGCAGTAGAAAGATGGTAGGGAGTCACTCATGTGACACAGCCCTATAATCCTGGAAGTTGGAAGGCTGAGGCAGGAAGATTCTCAAGTTTGAGGCCAGCCTGGGCTGTACAGAGTTGGGCTACACAGTGAAACCCTGTCTCAATAAAAGAAAAGAAGACACTAGCAAGCATTGGTTTAAATATCTTACTGGAACTCCTACACAAGCACTAGCCAGGGAAGGTCTGGGTTCTACAAGCTCCTTCTATTCTTTCACAGAGGAAAGAGAGAGCATTTCTGATAAGGGCATCTGATACAGGAATGATATATGCATCCCCCAATAACATGAGAGGAGTACTCTAGCTCCCAATCTGCTGGACGTCCAAAACACTGAGTTGGTGTTCTCCAAAACTGAGGAATAACATCTAGGAACAAAGGAGGTTAAGAGCAACAATTTAGTGACTGAATTAAAGCTTCTAAGAGGGATAGAAGGGGAAATGGGAAGCAGGTTTCCTGCTGACCCTGCTTCTCAAGGGTCTTTATTAAGCAAAGTCGAGAGGTGGAGAAGATTCAAAAAGGAGCAAAACTAAACTCAACTAATACAGTCCTCGCAGTACAATGGGAGGTCACAGGGTGGGTTCGAGGTGGGGCAAAACTACGGTGAACCAATCAGATGACAACAAGGATAGGTGATGCTGATTAAACGTGGACCAAACAGGAAAACAGGTCATACAGCAAGTCCTTGTTTACAAGGATTTTCCCGGAAGGAATAGGCAAGGGAGGTCTAGTCCCCCACGCAGGGTGACAGATGCCTATTGAGGATGTTGTCACGGCCATTCATCTCTAGAGGAAGCGTGTCGGGCCTCAGTCCTCTTCTCAAAGCCTGGCTTCAGTGAATGTGTCTCCGACCACACTCGTCCCCAGCGCTAAGGGCCCAGCCCTAGCTGCCCGTAACAGTTATAACTCACCTAGCTGTCTGCAATACTTTCGTTCATACAAATTTGGTGTGCAGTGGATTACTTCCCCGGTCTGTGAAGCCCTCTAAAACAATACCCACAGCCAGACCAGTGGAATCTAGATCCCGCTTTCCTTCCAGAAGACCCTGAGAAGGAATCATGGACAGACAAACACTGTAGTTTTTTCCAATTTGACAAGTTAGACCTATCTGTCATTAAGTTGTTTATAATTACTTCATATTTTGCTGGTGCACCCTAAAACACGGCTGCTAAATCACAGCAACTGTACCTACCAACCAAATGAATGCAGTATATAACAGTTTTTAAGGAAAAAAAATTTCATAGTTTTTTTTTTAATCTCATATAAGTTGCAACTATTTATGCTGACATCTTTTTCAGTTTTATCTAAATGTTAATAAGCCCTTTTCCTTTCTTTGTAATTTAAATTTAAGAAGGAGAAAGTTAAGAAAGAAAAGGAGAAGGAGAGAGATGAAAGGGAAGGGAAAGGAGGGGAGGGGAGGGGAAAATGGACTGTTCTGGGCTATAACTGTTATATTTTAGCTTTCCTCTTCATTTCTAAACACCTCCTAAAGCAATCTTGGTGCACTATTCCAGTTTCTCTCTTCCAGCCAATTGTTTTAATTAGCATTTGCATCACTTTAAGTCCAGACACAAGTTAACAAAACAGAGCAATTGAAGTAGAAACAATGAAATCTCAACACTCAATTAGAAATTACCTAAACCTAATTCTGCCTTTTTGCCTTCTCTTTCCTGACCCAGCAGCTTCTTAAGTGAAAGACAAATGGAAGGGAAAAAAAAACAACAAAAAAACGAACAACACCTCTTTCCTTGAGCACAGGGGCCAGGAGCACAAATCCCAGAGGCCCCACACACCTTAACTAAGGGCCTCCCTCCAGGACTCCCACCTCGCTCACCATGGCAGAGAGCTCAAAGCTCTGACATAAGCAAATTTTTTTCTTAAATTGACAAAAGAAGCTAAAAGGAAATCATCATATCATCATAACTTGCAGGTAGCTTAGTACCACCAACCAGATGCTGAAATTGACAGGTTGGTTTTTGTTTGTTTGTTTGTTTGTTTTTGTGGCACTGGGAGTTGAACTCAGAGCGTTTGCACTGAGCAATATATATCTCCAGTCCTTTCGTTCATTTGTTAGGTTGGTTGCTTGGTTGGTTCATTGGTTGGTTGGTTGTTTTGTTTTTGAGACAGGGTCTCCCCATGGAGGCCCTGAATTCACTATGTAGCCCCAGCTGGCCTTGAACTTCTGGTGAGCCACCTGCCTCTGTCTCCCAAATTCTGGGATTATGGGCATGTACTGACTAACTTTTCCTCTTGAGGGAGGATCTTGCTAAACTACTGGGCTGGGTTCAAACATGTAATCCCCAGCCTCAGACTCCCAGAGTTCTGGTACCATAGGGGCACACTACCAGGCCAGCTACTTTTGAGACATTTTGAGTTAAAAGGTTTTATCTGAAGTAACACAATGTGCATATTCCATATTAACACTCTCCGTTTCACATGAAACATGTGGAAAGTTAGTTCTGTCAGAACACACAGATCCAGTGATTTCATGCAGCAGTTAATAATCTTTTGAAAAGTTAACTTTCTCTTCCATCTTCATTGGTTGATGAAATAATATCATGTTGTTTACATCTGCTAAAAAAGTATTACCTCATAAAATTCAAGGAAAATTAAATGGTTATAGCAGAACCTGAAGGACACATTTTTTCTAACAATCATTCTTTACTAGAAAATAAAAACAATTCCATTCACACCGTTTTTAATGAAAGCACTATTAACTGATCAAGAGTCATTTCACCAAGAAAGTTAGAACTGGACGAAGCAAAGCAAGCAAACAAATACATTTCCATTTTCTCCTTGGGTAACACAGTAAAATACAAATTCATCAGGTTATCACCACAACTCGGTAACTGCTGGAAAATACCCACCTAGAAAGGAGGAGAGGTACAAAAGTGTAGGCAGGATTTCTAACAGAAAAGCCATTGTTTACCCCTAAGTTTCACACTCCAGCAACATGAACACCTGCCAGATAATTAAACACACCCACGTGCAGAATGTTCCATTACTTTTCTCTTTAATTTTAATGACCGTCATTTATTATAATCATCACCAGGTAATTTCTTAAGCAATAGATCAACACTGGGACTGTGGTGAGCCAAATATTCAGAGCTAATCCAAGCATCTCCTCTTGTGCCCACCCACAGGGAGGAACTCGAAATTTAAGGATTTCCTCCCTGTTCTCTTGCCTGTGTCGAGACTTGGAACCTACAGTGTCAAGAGCTTTGAAAAATGAACTTGTCCAGAGACACCAGGTTGGGTCGGGTATAATGAGTGCGTTTCTTCATTCTGCAGCCCAGGTCCTCAGGCCTTCCTCACCTCATACCTCAGTGCCCAATGAGGTAACATATGTCCACATATTTAAGCTCCTCCATGGAAATCTTTAGCCTTTAACCTCTTGTGAAGTTTTGATACTGTTGCCAATCTAACTTTCTAAGTGGCAAAATCAAGCATCAAACTGCTACCTCAGTTAGGGCAGAAATAAACTGTGCTTTGAGTACATTTTGAAAGTTAAGCTTCTCCATGAGGGTGTTCCTCAACCCACAGGGATATATTTTCCATTACAGAATTGTACTCAGCCATACCACATATGCACTATCTACACTTACACACATACACACATCTAAAAACACACACAAAATAACTGCATGAAATACATCTTCTATTATACATGATGCCAGGATTTTCTATTCTTCCTCCTTATCTCTACTTATGGCCCCTAATTTGATTCCACCAACCCACCGACTAGATGGCAACCAGCATGAAAAGCAGAGCTCCCTCTGACCAAGTGCCAATTTAGGGCACTGCAAGAGTTACACCTGGGGCCAGGGAGATGGCTCAGCGGAATAAGCACTTCCCTGGCAAGCGCAAGGGCCTGAGTTCAATCCAAAAAAAAAACATTCACACCTGCCAGTCACAATCAGTATGGCACTCCCCTCAGAAGGGACTGAAAAGGCACCCCAAAGTGGCAGCTGGGTTACAGTAAAGTCTGTTTTCTGAAACATAAATGTAATAGGCAGTAGTGTGTCTAGGTTGGACCAGCCCCAGCTGAATCTCCACCATCAGAGGGACCTTTTATCTTGTATTGGAAGTACTTTGTAACAAGTTCAGATGGACAGGAAAAACAGAAATTTAACTGACTTTACTTTTCCTTATTTTTCAAAAATAATAATAATATATGAACTAGTAGTATGCTTTGAAAGGAGAAGTGTGTACCCTGTCACAAAGGCTCATCTTGCCCTGCCTTTTGGAGAGAGGTCTGGGAGGATCAAGCAAGTGGTAGGAGCCCCCGTTTGGCCCAGGAATTCTAGTATTTAGGAAATGTTCCCTCTTGCCCGCGTGCCAAGACCTCTACTGATGGCACTGACCACAGGGGAGGGAAGGTTCTGGCACAAACACATTTTATACTGACATAAAGAAATGTTTAAAAGACCGGCTAGTCCCACCCCACTATTTCTCAACAGGACATTCAAGGGATTCTGAGCAGGATGTCTTTGGAAAATGCCCCATGTGCAGCCGTTGGGTTCTTTTTTTTAATCCCTAGGGGAGGGTGGTGCCATCATTAGTTGAAAAAGAAAACACGATTCCATGTACAATGAAGAGAAGAAACATCAAAAGCAATGCTACAGCGGAGGAGACAGAGCCAGCTGCAGAACAAAACAGTATGATTCTAATTACATGAAAGCAATCCCCCCCTCTGGCGGTGCATCCATGAGTGCGTGCGTGCATGCGTGTGTGCGTGCGTGCGTGTGTGTGCACACGAATCAATGTAGTGAGCTAGGGAATGTCTGAAGAGATTCACAATTACTGCTCTATGAGCTCCCAGAGCATTGCATGTACAGGGGGGAACGCATTGCATGTTCTGGGGGGCACATGTGAGGCTTTGAACCCCAGCCTCGTGAATGCTAAGCACGTGCTCCACAACCAAGCTACACTCCCACTCAATTTGACCACAACTTTAAGAATCGTTTTGTGTTACTAGTGGTTGGATTGTATTAAGCTAACAGTATTTTATGCGGGGATCCCCAAATCCATTACGTAGTCAGAGACTCTGCCCATTCTGAGAACTGGGGTCTCAGACAGCCTGTTCAGACAACAGAGTGTGGAGGGGAGGGTGGGTGTGGGTGCTGCCGTAAAGGGTGTGTGCAGCCTGGTGCCCACCCTCAGCAACAGAGGAATAGGAGGAAGGAGGGGAAAGGTTAGGAGGAAGTAACATGTTTCTAATGACTTGACTCATAAAGTTCTTTCTCCTTCCTCATTAAAGTGACAAGATCTTTTGTGGGTACTCTAATTAAACATCATAAAAATACCACTACACACATGGAAACGAGCCAGATGAGGGTGCAAACCTCCGCAAACCCTACACTCACGAGGCTGAGGCAGGAGGATTACCTCCAGTTTGAAGCCAGCTTAGGCTTGAGTTCAAGGCTAACCTGGACCACATTGCAATACTCTGTCTCAAAAAACCCAAAAACATGGAAATAAAACACCACTCCTGCCTTCTGCCCTGTTGCTACCCTCTTCCCATAATACCTCCTTACCCAGCATGTGTCCAGCGTTGCCCTCTGCACCATTGCCAGCCAACTGCCTGCCTGGTCCGCAAACCTGTAAGGCCAGAGGACTCTGCTTCCTGCCCCTCATCGCTGCCCCTTCAACCCGAAAGGCTGCTGCTCTCAAGAATCTGTCGAATGAAGTTTTTTAAAAAGCTTCACAAATGGGAAGGAGGCCAAGAGGAGAAGGATGAGAAAGATACGTTGGGTACAGCGACCAACTCCCAGCGAGGAAACCATCACCACAGACTGCCAACATGGACTGACACAAAAGTAAAATCGAAACCACAGCTGGTCTTTTCCTTTCTAATATAACAGTCTTCTATTTTCATTTTTAATAACTTTGAAACAAAAAACAAGTCTGCGAAGCCACATGCAGTAGTGCTGCTTTATGTGACAATTATTTCAAAGGCCCGCAGCCAACACCTAGCAAGGCCACAGCAGCATTTCGTGCATGCACCAGTGACCTCCCACAGCGGCCTGCGACCCCGTTAGAACACCAGACCCCCCGGTCGCCAGACGCTGACACACGGTTCCAGCCAGCATGACATGAGCTGTAGGCAGAAGGAGCTGCAGTGCAACAAACAAACCAAAGCAAACAACAGTGCCACGGCCAACGTGGGACTGAGGAGGAGGCCGAGGCAGTCCGAGGACCTCCCCACGGGCAGGAGCTCCTGCAAGCGCCCCAGTGACACGTTCCTGGTGGGGGGAAGTTACAGCCACTCTCAGCACTGACCTGTCGCAGCGGGCCTACAGGGCTGAGGACAATGTAGGGAAGCAGAAAGGCCCGGAAGGCAGTGCGCCTGGTGCCCGCACACGGGCGCATCGCTGACCGCCGCTGCTGCTTGTCTCTGAACGCGCGCTGGGGCGCTCCTCCCCCAGGCTTTCGCGTGCTCGGGCTCCTTTTGGCTGACCAGTCTTTGGATCACACCATAAGCTCATCCTAATTAGCCGGCTAAGAAAACATCACCAAGAGGCCTCAGGCAGGCTCTCAATGCCAGAATTTATTGTAAAAGGACAACCATGAAGAAAGGTTGGGTTCCCTTGCGTGCCAGGCTCCAAGTACCCATTCCTGCATGTATCGGGTGCAAATCAACTGTCTTTTAGAGAGAGACTTAAACATGACCTGCTGCTGCTCTGCCTCTGCTCTCCCCCGGCCCGGGGTGTGTGGGGGGGGGGGGGTGTGTGGGTGTGTGTGTGTGTGCCTGTGTGTGTGCCTGTGTGTGTGTGTGCCTGTCTGTGTGTGTGTGTCTGCCTGTCTCTGTGTGTGTGTGTATGTGTGTGTGTGTCTGCCTGTCTCTGTGTGTGTATGTGTGTCTGCCTGTCTGTGTGTGTCTGCCTGTCTCTGTGTGTGTATGTGTGTCTGCCTGTCTGTGTGTGTGTGTCTGCCTGTCTGTGTGTGTGTATGTGTGTGTCTGCCTGTCTGTGTGTGTGTGTCTGTCTGTCTGTCTGCCTGTCTGTGTCTGTCTGTCTGTCTGTCTCTCTCTCTCTCTCTCATACACACACACACACACACTTTCTGCTCACAAGGGATATTTTTCTGCTGCTTGACCTGGATCTCCCACTGACCAGCTTCTCCTGCTGGACAAGCACCACACAAACACATCCTCTGAGAAGGCCACATGACTTAAAGCCAAACCAACCTCTCTGACAGGAAGGTGCCTGTCCGAAGGTACCTGAAAGAACAGCCTGGATTCTGTTCACCTGGAAAACACTTTCATGGAATTAAGGCTCCTTAGAGTTACTCGGCCCACCCACAAAGGCCACTGTCAACACCAAACCAATGGCAGATTTTATATATATAATATATAATAATCAAACATGAAAAAATTTTATTTCTTATGGTCCAGATTTACCTCTCATTATATTTAACAGCAGTAAAGAGAAAATCACTAGGGCTGATCCACATCTCCATGAAAGCATGTCTTCAGTTCCTGTATAGACACTGGTTGCTTCTAGAAAGATATGAAGTATTTGGAAACCAAAGTAAATGGAAGGAAAAAGAGCCTGTAAAATACTCTTAAGGATAAACCAACTGTTTTAAAAGGGGGAGGGGAGGAGTTTTATGATAGAATATTTGTGAAAGTATTTTTTTTAAATCCTGAACATATGTTCCTGGTTTGAGAAAGACTATAGATGAGAAAATCATAAAACTATCTTGGTAAAAACCTTTTGCTCTCTACACTCATCTCTAAAAAGCTAAGCTGCCGGCAGTGGCTGAGTTCCCAGATGGTAAGATTGCTCTACTAGGTCCCTGAGCAAAGCAGCAGGAGGCCTTCGGACTCCTGCCATGCCCTGCTGGACTGAGGTACACCACTAACCCAAAGCTGTACATTTCTAAGGGACGGGCTAATCACTGCAACAAATACCTGAGGTGACAACTTTGACAACTTCTAAAGAAAAGTGTTCTTTTTGGGTTCACAGTGGCAGAGATTTCAGTCCAGAACCTATAGGCCAGAGATACATGGCCAGGCCTGGGTGGCGGCCACACAACACGGCCACTCTCCTCAGGGCCCACACCAGACCGAAAAAGTGAGAAGAAATAGCTGTGTATATGGAGCTGTGAAAGCACCCGAGATCCACTCTCCTAGCAAATCTCACTTGTTACTCTTACCAGCCCTCACCACGCTAAACCGCAGGTCCAGAACTTCCTCATCTTGCCTAAGTGAGACTGAGCCCTTTGATCAACATTTGCAGCCCCCTGGCCACCACCATTCTACTCGAATTCCTCACACAGGAGCCGGCTTTCTGCTTCTGACTGATTTCACCCAGCCCTGAGTTTTCCAGATTCATCCATGGTGAGGCACACAGCTGGATTTCCTTCTTTCTAGTGCTCAACAGTACATATTCCCTGTGGGCACATATCACAACAAACCCCCACATCACCTGTGGACACCCGGGAGGTCCCATGCTCTGGTTACTGTGGACATCGGGGAACTGAAGTGCTGACTGCTCCTTGACAGCAGAATTTTATTCTTTTCAATATACACCCAATAGTGACATCACTTGCTCCATAAATAAGACTGCCCACCCCATCCAATTTTAAATTAATTTGGTAAACTCCGCACTAATAATACGAGTAGGCTTGAAGGAAGGAAAGCTTTGAAAACATTCTGTTCCTTCAAGTGTACAGTTTTGCACAGCCTGAGCAGCTGACCTGTGCTCACACGCTGCGCCCTCGTCATTTACACAGCTGGCCTGAGGTGCGAGGACGCGGGAGGGGCACACGTTTAATATCACTGGTCAGAAGGACTCCTGCGCTTCTGTTAAGCCGCGCCCATACCTCCCTTGGTGGCCAGGAAAGGTATACATTTAAAACAGCTGCGAATGGTGGCTATAAATTCACATTTCTCCACAGCCAAAGAACACTTAGGAACAGTATCTAACAATGGGCTCACCTGGGCCTGAGAAGCATAGGGATTATAAAAACTGCTCCGTGGTGAAACACATTCTGACATTAACTGAACATAACCTTATGTCAGGCAACTAGCATAATAAGGCGATTTAGGAGGGGAGGATCACGATCCCCACACCTGTGCGCTGTCCTATCTTTGGGACACACCTGGCACTCTCTCTGGGGACTCAAAGCTCCGAATCAGGGACAAAAGGTGAGCACCACTGGGGACCACAAGCTGGTGGCTCCTGCCCCACAAGTCCTAGGCTGAGGAGGGGCAGCAGGCTCCATGCATCCGCGACGCCCTTGCACAGCAGCGCATGTGCTGTATTTCACACCGCCCACTCCTGGTCTGTGCTTCTTCTACATCTTGCTTAAGCTGGGCTGCGTCACCAAAAGTCTCGGTGATCTCCACCTGGAGGCTGAGCTCCGGACTTCTCACTTGAATGTTTCACAAACCAAACTCACAAACTTCATTCATCCCACAGAGATGTTTCCATAACAAAGTAGCTCTTGCCTAAAAAGCTGGAGAGAATACTACAGACCTCTGACCTCACACACAGAAAACAATGCTGAGTCGGTGCTGCCCCCCCAAAGAAACCCTTGATACACACCAAACACCATGGGAATTGCTGCAAATTGCCCAAACATTTTCACAGTTCCAATAATGACTTAATGAGATTTCATAAAAAGAAAAAATTTTGAGCATGCAAAGCTAAAATTTCATTTCTCCTATTATGGATTTGCCTTTTATTACAGCAGCAGCGAACAGGAATGAACACCACCAGGACTGGGTCTGTCCTCGCCTTCTGGGAAGAAGTAAGCTTTCAGATGTCCCTGAGCAAAATGGAGAATAAGTAGAAAAGTGCCTTGAATTATCTCAATGAGAAACAAACTAATACCTAGTATAAGTCTGCTTTTTAAAAAAACTTGGAATAAATCATAGTTTAGGTCAGAAAATTTATCTTTGTGAAAAAAGAAACTTCATAGTGAGACCCTGTCTCAAAAAGACCAAAAAAAAAAAAAAAAAAAAAAAAAAAAAAATAAAAAAAAA
>PVKA01011154.1:0-30610 GCA_004027165.1 Ctenomys sociabilis | reverse complement strand
GTCAAAATGGAAGAGAAGCCCAGTGTTTACCATGAAAGGCTGACCGAAGAAGTGGTGAGAAAATGGGAATCACAAAGGGAAGTGTGCCAAATTTATGTGATGTGGAAACTAGGAAACCTGTCAGGGTTAGGAGGAGAAAAATACTCCACTCCAGCACATTTTTTTTTTTTTTGTTTTCGCTTTTGTTTTTTGTTTTTTTTGTCTTTTTTGAAATAGTCTCGCTATGCAGCTCAGGCTGTCCTTAAGCTCACGTTGTAGCCCAGGCTGGTCTCGAACTTGTAACAATCCTCCAGCCTTGGCCTCCTGAGTGCTGGGATTGCAGGTGTGTGCCACCACACCCACTCATGATTTCTACCTACTATGATCCCTGTGGTTCTTGGAAAAAGAGAAATGCCAGCTGTGTGTTGCTATGGGGGAGGGGGCAGGAGGCAACACACATGGAGGACGCAGTGCAGTGCCTGCTCCAAGACAGTAAGGGAACAGAGCTGTGTGCCTCTGCAAGCTTCTCGGTGGGAATGTTGCCGCACAGCTAACAAGCCATGAACATGCTTTGCATACAGACTAACAGACTCCAGATTCAGATTTTTTAACTCCAGCCGTGTTTTTAGTAGCACATTGTCTGTTGTCTCAGCTATTACGCAAAGAATGCTTTCCCTGAAGTGCACAGGAAAATCCCCTGGCCCAGTTCTGTGATGTCAACCTGCATCTCTGCATTTGCAACTGTTAACACTCCGTGATCCAGGCAATAATCAGGGTCATCAGCGGTATGGTGGAGGTCCCTCCTGTAAGGGCACCCCTTAGCATGGGTGAAGAGGCACAACTGTAACTAACGCCAGGCAGAACTCAAAATCCAGGGGCTGGCAGCAGAACCCCATGTCTGAATTAAATTAATAACACAACCAACCAACCAAAAACAAAGTAGAGTTTTACAATGCCTACCCAGGCCTGTTTCTGAGTTCAAAATCCAATAATAATTGACATCAATTCTTTAGCAAAAAGGATTTTGGTAGGACAGAGAAAAAACAAAACAAAACATATAGCCTGCCATACAATGATACATTTCTTACTGAAATTAAAGAAGATTGCTTTCTACACTCAGTAGGAGACAAAAAGGGGAAATGTTTTTAATGGAGCAACTACTGGCATTCTTGAGGCAGTCTGAACTAGCCAGAACGCTTCTTTAACACTAGGAATTGCTTTCTACTCTTCACCAAAACTTTAGCTTTTCCTGTTAGGTCATTTAAGACCGCATGATGAAGCCTCCGTTCTGCTGTATAGAAAACCATGAAGTGAGACAGGGTGACCATCACTCAGCACAAGGCAATGTCGCTGGGGGAGGTGGGGACGACACACACACTTGAGACATTATTGTAAAGAGGGAAAGGAAGGCGGATAAAATGTCAACATTTGTTCAACCACAATGTTTTCAGTTCCCTTCTAGAATTTCATTCACTCACCAAGTTCCAAGTAAGTCCAAACACAGAATAGCTAACAGAGAGGGCTTCAGGCCCTTCGACTGCCTGCCTGGGGGACGTACCTGCACCATACTGATCCACTCCCATCCCAGAAGGGAGAGGGCCAGTGAGGGATTGAAGTGTAGGCAGGGGGCTGGGGAGACAGCTCAGTGAATAAGCGCTTCCCTGGCAAGCACAAGGGCCTGAGTTCAATCCCCAGTTCTGCCAAAAAAAGATAAAAGAAAGTTAGGCAACAGCCTTGATTTTTAAATGCCTCCATTACATGCCCACTGCTCAGAATGCTTGTCTTAGGGCTGGGGAGATAGCTCAGTAGAATAAGTTCTCTGCCTGGCAAGCATAGGGTCCTGAGTTCAATCCCCAGTACTGCAAAAAACAAACACAAAAAACTATGCTTGTCTCTGGGAATCAGGACTAGGGAGAAAGGTTGCTATTTATGAAGTCCTATAATTTTAATAGTTTTTTTCTTTCTTTTTTTTGAGACAGGGCCTATGTAGTTCAGGCTGGCCTTGAATTCTGCCTCAGCCTCCAAGTGCTGGGATCACAGGCACGTGCCATCATCACACCCAGTCCTAACAGTTCATATTTAACTCTTCATTTGAAATCAGAAGAAAAATCATTGTATTTTGGTTACAGATGGTGATAAACTTAGCATCACTCAGAAACTACACATTTGATTCATTTTGTGCCTTTGTCTTTTTTCATTAATTTTATTGAGAAACAAATAGCAATGAGACAGTTTCAAAACAGGTTAGTAGGACAGTTACAATAATTAATACACTGCATATTGTTGTCTTCATAGTAGTTATTCAGAGTACAAGATACAGATATAAGATCCTGTCCACACACGATTAGTACAAATCTTTCTTCTCATTGAATTAAGAGAAAGTAGCTCTATGTCTGCCCTAACCATTTTGTATATATTCATTGATATTCCCTTTTTTTGTTTAGTTTTGTCAGAGATGGGTATTCCATTGCCATTTAAACATTGTAGGTGCATTTTGTGTCTTTAAGGTCTTACTACACAGTTTAGTTGGTCTTGAACTCATACTCATATTGAACCCAGATTGGCCTTAAACTTGTAGTAATCCTCCTGCCTCAGCTTCCCAAGGGAAGAACTCATTTTAATGGGCACTGATACTTAACTGGCAAACCACCAGGAACAGCCTCATCCCTGAGTAGGACTCCAGGAAAAGAGGGCGCTTTTTATTACCGCAAATGGAAAAAAAAGTCTGCCCCTCCATGACCACACCTGCTATGCCATAAAAATCACTAGAACTTCAATTCCCACCCTACCCATCCGCTGCATGCTCTGTTCACGATGCTCACAGCTGCTTGTGGGGGGGTGTCACTTTGCCTCTGGATTTGGGAGCTGATGCCACCTCACTCTCCTCAGATGAGACTGAGGCTGACCAAAGTGACACAACTTGCCCAAATGTCATAGCGTCAAACCCTGGAGCCTAAAATCTTCAAAATTCCAGTGTCACTTGTGCCCAGATGCAACTGTGAGTGAGTGTGTGTGTGTGCGTGTGTGTGAGTATGGCTGTGAGTGTGTGTGTCACACAAAAGCTCAGACAGAGCTCACAGAGCCCTCAGTGCTGGGGAGCAGACCAGGGCCAGAGTGGGAGAGACCCCTCACCCCATACTGGGTCTGTCCCCAGCCCACAGAGTTCTGGATTTTAGCAGGACCCCAAAGATGTGTTCAGTCAAATACCTCCTGACTGTCATTATTGCTGTATAGAAAATGAGCAGTCAGACACTACAGGCTACTGCCAGCCAGAAAACCAGTGGATGACCAGAGCCTGGAGCTGCAGAAACAGCTTCAGATGCAGAGGGGAAGGCAGTCACCCCAGGACAGCCCCACGCCAGGCACCACGGACACCCAGCAGGCACGTGGTCACCCCCACACTCGGAGCTGCCCTGATATCCTGAGCAGACGCCAGTTCTGCACCACCAATCACTCACCTAGTTGTTTATCAACCTCAACATAACAGAAACGAAGACATGGAGCCAAAAGGAGTGAGCTGATGCTACTGAACAGAGGCAGATCAGACCTCGCCTCACGCTATGAACGGAAATAAACTGGGCACAGTGGCCCACGCCTGCAATCCTAGCTATTTGGAAGCCAGAACAGGAAAATTGCGAGGTCTCCCAAGTTGGAAAACTCATCTTGAAACTGTCTCTAAAGAAAGAAAAATTGTGAGACAGGGCTTTGCTACATAGCTCAGGTGGGTCTTGAACTCCCTGCATAGTGCAGGGTGGCTACAAACTCACATAGATCCTTCTGCCTCAGCCTCCCAAACACTGGGATTGCAGGCATGCATGACCACATTCACCATCAAAATACCATAAAATATATTTTAAAAGGGCTGGTGTGTAACAAGGAGGTGGAGAAGCAGAAGGGAGGGGGGAATCCTGGGGAGAGAAAGAGAAATTGGTGGTGGTGGTGACAATCTGCCGGATCTGTGTGACCAGGCCAGGTTTCTAGCTCCATCAGCCCTGGGAGCAATTCTCCCCTACCCAGGAGATACCCACACACCCTCTCCTTCTGGGACCAGGAAAGCTATCTGGTATAGTTAAGAGTAAACCCAGTCTTAATCCCAGAACTTGGGAGGCTGAGGCAGGACCACTTAGGGCCCACAGCCACCATGGACTACAGACAAAAACACTGTCTCAAAAACAAAGAGTGGGTCTGGTCTCAGTGGGCAGGACGGTTCCACCCAGCCCTGTCCACTATGCAGCTGTGGCCACTCCCTGGGCCTTTGAGAACAGCAACAGAGCCGGCCAGGAGAGCGCTTTGTCCCACCACTCGGCCCCAGGGGAGAGAAGAGCCTAAGCAGCAAAGAGCACACATTGGAGGTGGACTAGGGCTCCGTGGTCGGCTCTCAGCTCTCCTGAAGGCAGAGGCAAAGGGATTGCAAGTCCAGGATGACCTGAGAAATCCTGACTAAAAAGACAAGCACTCTCAGAGGCAGAGGCAGGAGGATCGCCACTTCAGCACAGCCTGGGAAGCTTAGTGCTTAGAGAGCCCTGCAACAAGAGAACAGTAACTGAAACGCCCACTAACTGCCAGGTATGGGGGAAGGGGCCGCCCATTTGTAATCCCAGCACTCTAGGAAGCTGAGGCAGGAGCCTCAGAAGCTTGAGGCCAGCCTGGGCTACCCAGTAAGTTTGAGACCAGCCTGAAATACACAGTGGGACTCTGTTTCAGAAGAAGAAGAACAACAACAACAAAAATCAACCACAAATTTGAAATGAGTACCAGGACCACAGGGACATGAGTCCCAGGGGCTCCGACCTCTGCCATGAAGTCAGTCTGCTCTTAAGAGAGAAAGTGGGCCCCACCCGAAGCAAGTCACACAAGTCATGACAGCACCCGAGAAGGGGTTAAAGTGGGAGGCATTAGGCGTCCCACCTTTGAGGACTACTCCTTCAAAAGGTGCGACACCTATTAAACAAACTAAGATTTTATCAGTGAGTGATTTTATCCCTAGAGTAGTACTTCCAGACCCTGATTGTGACATCATTTTCTGTAAGCCAGGACAATTAATTAAAAACCACACTACATTAAAACAGAATTTTATGTGGGGGAATACCAGGCATTGAACTCTGGACCTCATGCATGCGAGGCAGCTGCTCTTACTGACTGCACTAGAAGCCCAGCCCTCACAGAATATTCAAAAGCCACCTGAATGCTGAGCCTGTCTAGTTCTAATATATAATGAGACACAAGAGAAATGGCTGAGCAAAAGGTCTTACTAGGAAATTCGGAACTCTTTCCAAGTCTTTTTGAGATAGATCTATATGCTGCCTTAACTTGAAGTACCAAATTATGACCTCTAAAACATGAGATACAGTCCATTTCAGGAAGTTCATGTGGAACAATGTTTCTAGATTATTCCTATCATCTTCATCCTCCATTAGTTTACATAGCAAGAAAAATAAATAATCAACTAAAATTCCAGGACCTAGGAATCCATAACTCAATTGGAATTTCCCTGTAAAAACTGTGATATTTTCTAGTTATTCTCAGTATTAATGTTTAGCTATTCATATGTTTTCAATGAAAAAGTCAGAAGAATTGAAAAAGTGATATCCCAAGGGGAGATACTTAACTAGGAAGGAAAAAAAGAAAGCAAAAGACTTATTTTTCTCTTGCCCTGTTAAGATAAACAACTTATATAGCTGAGATTTAACTGACTGGAACAGTTTCACAGATACAGCATTTTTTTTAATCCTCTTTTTCCCTTCCTCCTTTTATTTTCATAGCTACAAAATAATAATAATGTAAAAAATAAGAATGGTCAAGCTTCATTTTTGGCCAAAGGGCTGGGAAGGCCCAGCCCTACATAACACAATGACAGCCCAGTTCTAAAAACTCTTCACTGAGTGTTTTTCTGAGTTACAAAGCAGAAGTCCGTTTTCACTTTGGAAGAAGAACTTGAAAGAAAACTGTGACCTCCCAGCATCTAATTCCTTCTGAGGAACTCACTCAGGAACATAAACTGTTAAGACAGAGCCACTTGGGGAAAAGGTTTTCAAGCCATGCCTGTCATGAAGCTACATGGGACTTGACAGGGATTTTGTTTAACAAGCTCAACATGATTTAACAACATGTACTTTACCCAAGCCTCGTTGGATTCTATAAACAATTTAGATTCTTTCACAAAGAACATGCAGTAGAGGTGGGAAGGGTCTGTAATGCTCTGTGTACTGCTTGTGAAGCCAACCAAATTCCCTCTCACATACACACACGCACATAGGCACACAATCTGAACAGAAATCATGTATAAATACCGCCCAATATAAAATGGACTGTTTTCTTGTATTTTATTCGTGGATAAAAGCAGGTTTACAGACATTAAACTCTGGACTGTATGGTATGATCTTCAAAATAAGGGTAAATGGCTGAGCATGGTGGCACACACCTGTAATCCCAGCGCTTAGGAGGCTGCAAACTGGAGGATCGCTATGAGTTTGATCTACATAGTGAGACCCTGTAGACTCTGTAGACCTTGTACTAAATACAAAAAAAAAAAAAAAAAAAAAAAAAAATTTAAAGGGTAAAACTATTTACCCATGAAAATAGTTAATTCCAGCAACAGAGATAGGTAAGAAAGAAAAAGCAAATAACATTTAAATGGGCTTTATAAGCTGGTGGTCCTGATCCATTTGAAGTCCAAAGGAGAATTTAAAAGAGGCACTGCAGGGGCCAGAGGATAGCTTGGTGGTCTAAGTACCTGTCTGGCAAGCTTAAGGACCCAGGCTCCACCCTGGCACCATATGCCATGCCATCCTTTGGAGTGCCACTGAAACTGGGCGTGGTGGTACACACCTGTAACCCCAGTGCTGGGGAGGCTGAGACAGGAGGATCACTATGAATCAGCCGCATAGCAAGACCCTGTACCAAATAAATAAATAAATAAATCTTTTAAAAGAGGAGTCAACACAAGTGGGCCTTCACACAAAAACTCTTAAGCTGCCCAGCTGTCAGGAGCTAGGGTGCCCACACACCCCGGGCTACACCTATCCTCAGGGCTCACACAGCACTGGGGGCTTCTTGCCCATGCACCTTGTATCACGTCATAAAGCCTCACCACTCCCAGGAAGGACCTCACTGCTAAGACAGGGGAGCTCTGGGGCACACAGCTCAGGGAAAGGGCTGCAAGGGACACCCTCTGTCCTGACTGTCATTTATGACTGTTATTGTTGTTGTCATTTTCCCACAGCAAATTCTGACCTGATGCCTAGGCCGTATTTCAGGTTGGACAGGCCTGGGGGCTGCCTGGGCCTGGTTATGCTTTGGAAACAGTTTGTAGGAGGAAATGTATGATGAACCCAAAACAACTTACAAATTAACTTTTGTAACTTGACAGGTTTCTACATTGGAGATTATCTGTGTGTAATAAAAGCAACTCACGGAAACTCAACAAGCTCAACACTTAACCTACTGAACTGTATCTGGCCTCAATTTGAAATTAGGAAAAAGATATCAAACTCATATCAGACGTAATCAAAACACCATATTTAGGGAACACCCTGTACCACTGTGATAATATTCTGTACCCTCAGAATTGAATTACTGTCTTATCCAAAAGTATGATCCAAAAGCCCAGAGATAACCCAACCATCACACCTGGCCATCAATTCTCTAAAATTTAACTCACAACAACAAATCACACACTTAGAAAATATGCTATAAGGCCCAGTGAAACACTCATGTCTTATCCTCTCTCTGAATCCACTATTTAAGTCCAATCTTTCATTGCCTTAGCAACCCTCCTGCCTCAGCCTCCCGAGTGCAAATGCTAGGATTACAGCGTGCACCGCATACCTGGCAACTTTATTCATATTTACATTTTAAAATGCTTGCAGAAAAACTAAAAAGTACTCTAACAAATAATAAGGTACAAATCAAAGTATATATATGTATATATTAGAACCAGGGATTGAACTCAGACCCTTGCGCTTGCCAGGGAAGCACTTATTCTACTGAGCCATCTCCCCGGCCCCTCAGCTAATATTTTATTCTGGGTCAGAGACTGTTCTGTACACCCAACTTTATCGCCACAACCACCACTGCAGCATCAGTAAAGGAACATTTTCCTAAGGAAGAAAACTGAAGCACAGAGAGGTTGAGTAATTTATTCAGAGTCACCAGCTACTTACTAGCTCTTGTTTCTTAACCACTGTGTTCTACTGCTTTTTATGAAACTGTTCTCTATCACTACAAATAACTTATGGGTAGGTTACATAAATAAAATTAATAAGCCAGACATGGCAGAACACACCTGGGATCCCAACACTCAGAAGGCTGAGGCAGGAGGGTTGCTGTGAGTTTGAGGCCAGCTTAGGCTATATGAGAGTTCAAGACCAATCTGCACTACAGTGAGAGTCTGTCTCAAAAAAATAAAAATAAAACAATTGAAAAGCTGAGTTATGCTGGGTTAAATCAAAACAGGAGCCCACCCCAATCAATGAAGCACCAACTATTCGGTGAAAGCACACTGGCAAATTTTTTTTTTTCTCACATTTATGCGATATTTATATTGCACCCAAAGTAAAATTTTCCTTTTCTACCTAGTTGCATCTTTTGGACATGGTCTCTCTGAAATATTCACCTGGGGGTTTCATGTCATCGGTTTGTAGAAGGAATAAGCCTCAGTCCTCAGATTTTGCTCAGAAAATGCATCCCTCCCCTGTGGCAGCACTGGGACACCTCCTGCTCTCTGAGTGCTATTTAAAGCTCCCGGGAAAGGTGACAGGGGAGAGGCTGCCCTTCACCCCAGGCCTGGGCCATGCTGCTCACCATGACAGAAGAGGCGCCTCTCAAAGCCAGACCCATTGTTGGGCGACAATGAAGCTTTTATCACCTGCCCCAACCAGATGAGCCCTTATAGAGCCCCAGAAGTGGGTCTGGCTGCTCAGGCATTGGCCCCAGCTGGCACATGCACTGCGGTCTCTGCAGATTCACCTGCTACTGCGGGTCAGGGAGACAGGGCCTGCAGACACAACCAGGAGCCCACCACTTCTCTTTCTACCAGTGTCCAGCATCGGCGGGTGAAGCGGTGCTACGCTGGCTGAAAGGAATGGCTGGAGGTCACTGTGCGCCAGCTGGCCCTGCTGCTGAGCACTGCAGCTCCAGGTCTTCTGGGCTTCTCCAGGTGGGAGCGAGCAGTGGCCCAGAGCAGGTACAGCCCGGCCTGTCATCCTCCACCCATAAGCGCACGGAGCTGTCCCTTCCCCTGAAGGCTGGCTTTGCAACAGCCTCCTGTGCTGTCCCAGGATCTACACACAGCGAGGCTGGGAGAGGGGAAAGAAACTTTTTATAGACTACTAAACTGAAAAAAGGCTGAAGCTGAATTTGCTCCTCTTGCCATCCTGAGACACCGATCACCCAAGTTTGGCAGAAGAAAAGAGGCCAGGCAGGTGGCCAGCACTCCCAGGACTGCATCCAGCAATGCCAGGATCTTCCATCAGCATAGCTCAGAGGCCCAGACAAACAGTATTCATTCTCAAATTTTATTAATTAAGACTCACACACAGTGGCCTTGTCACATGGGCCACCCACTTGCAGCCATGGAGAATATGCTATGGGGCTAGTGGCACAATATTTTTTGTCCCCACTGCGTTTTGTTTCATTCTGTTTTGAAGATAGTTATCTCACCATGTCCTTCGGTCTGATTCAGACCACAGGGTCCCAAGGGACTTTTCCCGCCTCAGCCTCCCAAGGAGCTGGGACTTCAGGAGCCTGCCACCAAGTCCCACTTCTGTTTTAAACAACCAGAATAAAATGGAAAATGACTAGCCAAATTCAGAATCATTTCAACATTGAAATGAACCTGAAAGTTCAGAGAGCAGCTTTAGTACACATCTATGGCATGCTCAACCTCCACATCCGCAAGCTTCACATTCAGGGGATCACCCAACCACGTGCAAAATATCTGGGGGGACATGCATTGTTTTGTGCAGGGCACTTAAGCACCTGCAGATCCTGGTCTTCGCAGGTGTCCTAGACCCAGTCTCCAACAAATTCCAACAGAAATTGCAGACAGGAAGTGTCTGGCACATCGCAGAGGCAGGAGGAACTCACCCCACTATGTTAGTCTCTACCACTTAGCCATCGTGTGATCGTGGACAAATCACTTTACGTCTCCTCATGAGTAAAACAGGATGGTAGAGACCATCCTTCCTCGTGCGATATCTATGAGCATTAAGGAAAGGCGCACATTCTGTGCAGCTTTGGTGACGGTGCTCAGCTGGTTTGGGGACACTTGACAAGTGCCAGGAAGGGCGAGTATCAGCCCCATGCTGTTGGCTGTGAGTCACAGGGGTGCAGCTGGCACTGACATTCCCACACCACACAACCAGCAGCAGGGCAAAGTTTTCACATCAAAATGTGACAAGTACCACTGTCAACAGGCTTCAAAGCAGTCGAGGAGCAAGGTACAACGACAGGATACAAGCGATACAGGCTATGGTAGAAATGTTAATATAGGGCTGGCGAGATAGCTCAGTGGTCTAAAGCGCCTTAAGCTAAGGCAAGCACAGTTCAATCCCAGGCCCCACATGGTGTGCCAGCCCTGTCCCTAGGGTGGGCTGAGCCGGGCACACACACACACACACACACACACACACACACACACACACACACAATGTTAATATAAGTCATTAATGTTGACCAGTCCTTGTAATTTGCAAACATATTTAGATTACATTAAAAGTATTGGGCAGGTATGGTGGCACAGGCCCCTAATCCCAGCACTGAAGAGGATCAGTGTGAGTTTGAGGCCAGCCTAGGCTACACAGTGAATTCAAGGCCAGTCTGGACCACACACAGTGAGACCTTGTCTCAAAAAAAGGCATTAAGACATCTCTCTCATCCATCACACACCTTTGTCCCATGCCACCGTCCATCTGCCTCATGTTTTCAATTAAACTATCCCACATTTGAAGTAAGACCACATCTAAGGTTAATCCTCATCTTTCCACAGAACAGGAACCAAGGGAAGCCAAGTAGGATGCTATCTATAATCCTAGTACTCTGGGAGGCTGACACAGGAGGATGGCAAGCTCAAGGTGAGCTTGGACAACCAAACGACTTAGCAAGGCCCTGTTTCAAAATAAAAAAATATAAAGGTTTGGGACATAACTCAGATCCAAGGCCCTGGATTCAATGCCCAAGGCTTCAATAAATAAATATATATATATATATATATATATATATATATATATATATATATATATATAAAAAGATGTCAACAATCTGTGTTTAAAAAATCTTCTCTAAATCTAAACAGACCTCGTCCATTGCACAAGAGACACCTACTAGACACAGGTGTCTGACTGCCAGTTTGCCAAAGGGGAAAAGGAAATGTTTGTTTTTGTTTTTGCAGCTCTGGGCTCCTACCCGGGACCTCACGGGACCTCACGTGCAGTGGATAATCGCTGCATGCTGAGCTACATCCTCAGTTTATTCTCTCCTTAAGTGGAAACAAAAAGAACTTAAGAGAAAAAGCAGCAGCATCACAAATGGTTAGCACAACAGGCTCAGCCAAAGAACCAGGGCCGGGAGAGAAGACACATGTCCTGACTCAGTCATCCGTTACCCAAAAGCGCCCTTGTGGGTGGACAACTGTGCCCATAAAGCACAGTTAAGTTCTCCAGAAGATGCTGGTAACTTCCAAGGCTGGGCAACAACTTTCCTACCTATCGATGGTCCAAGGCTACTTCTAGATCCCACATGATGAATACAGTTTAAGGGTTCACAAAGAACTAAACACGCGAGAAGAAACTCAAGATCTGTATCAGAAGGTGAGCCAACTTCTGCCCACTGGGTAATTCTGTGTGCACTCTGGGGCTCTGGGAACATCAAAAGACCAAAGCAAGCTGCAGACAGAGCCCAGAGATGCATGCGGGGGTCTTTCCTTTTCGTCCAGCCGCTGGCTGTTAACCACAGATAGAAACTGTCCCAAGAAAGTCAACACTCATGGCACTGCCAGTGAGATAGCTCAGCGGTTTAAAGCTCCTGCTTAGGCAGCCTCAGGGGACCTAGTTCTATCCCTTGCACCACATATCACACCAGCCCTGCCCTTAGGGTGGGCTGAGCCAGCCAGGGGAAAAAAAAAAAAAGAAGACACAGAATATAAACAAAGAATGACCCAGTTTGATCAAAAGTATGATAAAGAAAAAAGGAAGCAGGGTATGGTGGTGCAAACGTGTAAAGTCAGCACTCTGGGAGGCTGAGGCAAGAGCCTCACTGGGAGTCTGAGGCCAGCCTGGGCAACACAATGAGACCCTGTCTCACAAACATGCAATCAACTGCTCAGGGGCGCAGCTCACAGGTGAGGCCCTAGCTCAGCTGTATGGGAGCCTGGTGCAACCTCCATCCTGCACAAAACAAGATAATATGGCTCTGCTCTGGACAAAAGCTGATGGCAGACCGCTAAGCAAACAAGAGCAACTCATACTGTGATTTTTTTTTTCTTCGTATTTTCTACACTTTACATATTTGGGCTTTGGGTTTGGGTTTAAATTTTAAAACTCATAAATTTTTAAATTTTTGCTTCTTGTGCTCCCGGGAATCAGATTCCAGGTCTGGCCTAGGCTAGGACCATGCTCCAGCCCTGAGCTGCACCCCAAGGCCCTAGAGTCAGAAATACTTTATGGTATTCTTTGTAAGATTAAAAGCTTTTTCAATTTACTTTTAGCTGGATCATCAGTATTATGCAATAGGAAGAAAATGTTCCAATGGGAAGGATAGGAAGGGAATCTAGGGAGGGGGAAAGGAAGGAAGGAAAAAGAAAAAAATGGAAACCAAGTTTTACAAATAAAGAGGGGAAGAGGGGTTGAAGGGAGAGGAGGAGAATAAGGGAAAAAAGAGGAATCAAAATATACCATGTACAGGGACAAACTCCCTGTGATGAATGTGATCATTACGTATTCCCAGAAGGTACTTGATTAATAAAATAATTTTACTGGTAGCCACACACAGTGGACTGTGCAATTCAATGAGTGCGCTTCTGAATCTCCACTCAAGGAGAACACACTCATTCGTGCCTTCCGTGCTAATTCAGTACGAGCTTCAACAGCCTGGGAAAAACAGCTCCAGCGACCACAGCTCCTCAGTTCCGTCAGCGTGTGCCACTCCGCTGTCTCGCGAGCGCTTACTGCAGCCAGGTAGTTACCATCAGCCCCAGCAACTAAGCTGACTGAGCTGACCCCGAGACCTGACCCCAAGACCTCGTGCACTCATTTAGGAACCTCTACGGGCCCTCTCCAAGCAAAGCATGCCACGCGGAAGTTCAAACGCAGCCCGGCAGCCCGCCCCCACTAGGGGCTCCTCCCAAGTTAGGAAGGACTTCACAGGCAGCCTCAGCGCTCCAGAGAGAGGAAGACAAAAACTGCCCACTTCTCAATATACTCCACTCTCTGTGTTCTTACTGGTATTTAATAGCAGTCCCTACTTTTCTTTCTTTTTATTTTCTCCCAACTCCATTTTTTGAGTCAGGGTCTTGCTATGTAGTCTCGATTGGCCTCAAATTAGAGTTCCTCACACCTCAGCCTCCCAAGTACACTACCACAGACAGCAGATCTCTCTCCCCTTCTTTTTTTCCTGGCTGGCTCAGCCTGCCCTGGGGGCAGGGCTGGCGTCACAGGAGGCACCAGGGATCAAACGAAAGGAACTGCAGTCCCTGCACTTGCCTAAACTTTCCTAAGCAGGCACTTTAGACCACTGAGCAATCTTGCCTGCCTCTCTTCCCTTCTTAAAACAGAAAAGCTCATGCATCTCTTGGGAAGCTCATTTTAAATACACCTTTAAATACATCCACAAGAAAGAATTTTTAACAGTTAATAATCTATCTTGATGTTAAATAATCTTTTTCTCCAAAAAAAATCAATGGTCTCCTCAAACAATAACAGCAAAAGCAACTGAAATAAAAAAAAAGAAAAAACAGCCAAAAAGGCACACAGAACAGCCAAGCATGGTGGTGCACGCCTGTAATCCTAGCACTCAGGAGGCTGAGGCAGGAGGATTCTTATGAGTTCAAGCTGCAAAGTGAGCTCAATGCAGCTCACACTGCACAGTGAGACCCTGTCTCAAAAAGACAAAAAAAGAAAAACAAAAACACAACAACACTACTTGGGGTTAGACGTGAATGAAGAGCAACAGAACAATGCAGACACTGCGTGCATGGAAAATGGAGGGACAGAAACACAATTAATACTTTTGTGTTTGCACAAGGAAACCTGGGAAGAACACAAATCATAATCTGGGGGTAGGAGCAGGGGCAGAGGAGGACCACCGGAGCAGAAGCCAGGCTTTTCATTAGAGTTTGTTAATAGAGATACACTGTCAACAGTGTCAATGTGTTGTCTATGCAGTAAAGTAGCTGAAACTGTGCACTAAGATTATCTGAGCTTCACCCACTGAGCCACCAAGCGAAGAGCCCATGACAAGTGGAAGGGGAGAAGCCATGCTACCCTGAGAGTCCCTGGCTTGCTAATTAGCACCCTCGGGATGTGCAGGTGCTGGCTGCTTCCCACCTAGACGGGGTCCCCCAGCAGTCAGGCCATCGGTCAGGGAACAGCATACCTCGGCAGTGGTGCTCAGAGGCCAAGCACCCAGGCATAATCCGATTATCTGCAGCCCAGGCCCGCTTAAGGCAACTTCCTCCGCTGCCCATCACGGCCCCTGCACCTCACACCATCGCATCAGACACCGAACGCTGTCCCATCAGGAGCCGTGGCCTTCACCTCATGTGACTACAGTTTAAATCTGCTAGTTACTACCTGGCCCACTGCTATTACTGTTAAGGTAATAAACAAATAAAGACCCAACCCTTTATTTAGGTCTAATCTGAAGAGGCAAAGAGGAGGGTATATAAAGGATTTCCCTGCAAGAACAATCTAATACAGTTATCTGACTTTTCAAAGGGAGATGTGGGGGCTGGCAAGAGAGCTTAGCAGGCTAAGCACCTGCTTAGGCAAGCACAGGGACTGGGGTTCAATCCCCAGCACCATATGCCAATCTGGTCCCAAGCTGCGTAGTGAGACCGTGTACCAAATACTTAAAAAAAAAAAATTTAAGGGGGATGTGACTTTTCTTCAGGGGTAGAAATTTCTTAAGTAAAAAAGAAGAGCAAATTAAAATAAAGCAGAACCAATAGAAAGAAACTGGCACCATTTTGGAGAGTGGATCTTATCCTTTAAAAAAAAAAAATACAAGTTTTAGAATAAATTCAAAATCATGAACATTCAAAATCATTAGTTTATACATGGAAGTGTCACTGTGTCATCAACTGACAGGTCTTTTAAATTAGATGTCACGTAAGTGGGCAATTTGGTATTCAGGAGAGATTTTTCTCCTAAAATGTTAGAGAACAATTCACAACAGGCATGGTAGTGCATGCTCATAATCCCAGCACTGGGGAGGCTGAGGCAAGAGGATCGCTGGAGTCCAATGCCAGCCTGAACTGCTGCATAGTGAAACCCAGTCTCAAAAAGACCAAAGAAAAATGATTCATTCTCCTCGGGTTTTTTGTTTTGTTTTGTTTTTCTTCTTTTTTTTTTTTTTTTTTTTCCTCTTTCTTACTGAACCAGAGGCTGCCTCCTGCCTGCGGCAAGCAGCCTGCCTGATTCCTTCCCTCACCCTGGAAGCAGTAGCAGAATGATGGCCCAAAGAGGCTGAGGACCGGGACCCCCACCTGCAGGATGCAGGGATTCCCGGCCGGCTTCCCCGAGGCACCTGCGGGCTCTGGCGGGGAGCCTGGCCCGGACCTCGCCCCAGACGCACAGGCTGATTCACCCTCTCCCGGGCCGGGCCTGGAGGATCCAATGACTCAGAGCGTGTGGGAAACTGGAGATGAAGGGACAGGGCTAGCACAGGCCGCGGGTCTGAGTCCAGCCGCAGCCCGGGACCTGGCTGGCGGTGGAGCCCGGCCGGCCCGGCGGTTCCCACAATAGGAGGAAACGGAGGCGAAAGGGCGCCGGGAGGGAGGACGGCCCGGGGCCGGGCCAGCCCGCGCGGGCGCGAGGAGGAAGCGGCCCCAGCACACGCCCTCGGTCCCAAAGATGCTTTCTCTCGGCCCCGCCCCCCGGCTGGCTGCGGAGGACCACAGAGGGGCACCGAGGCACACCTGGGAGCCACCTGTACAAGCAGCTCCTGGCAGACAGATGCGAGCTGCGTGTGGGCCGCGCTCTGCAGCACTGTGTGTGTGTGCGGGGCTCACATTTCCTGAGAGCTTGAGAGAAGGAAATGGGAGGCTGAGGGATTTTGTGGTTTTGTTTGTCAACTCAGATGAAGTGACATGACTTTTCTGTGCAGGGATGGGATCTCTCCGTGCACCCGGTGCGCACAGAGGTCTTCCTGCCTCAGCATCCCAGTCCGAGGTTGCAGCCTATGCCACCAGCTTGGCAGAGCTTTCTAGCCAGTTCTGCAACTGAGTATGAGTGTCCTACTGGAAGGCGGTTCAGGTGACACAAGCAATGCCACACAGCCCTGCCCCTGCCTCTGAGCTGTGACTGAGGGCAAATGACTTGCAACTCGCTGTCTCTCCTATCCCACAGAAAGAACAAAATAGTGTCCACTTCAGGGGCCACTGCCACACACAGGGCCACGTCTGCCCACAGCAAGTGTCCCAACCTCCACCACATGGAAGAAAGGTCCCACAGGCTGACATCCATGAGGACACCTTCAGCTGGGTGTGACGGTCACACCTGAAGCCCAGCGACCTGAGAGGCTACAGCATGAGGGTCGCAAGTTCCAGGCCAGCCTGGGCAACTGAGAAACTACCTTAAAATAAAGAGAGCTGGGACATGGCTCAGTAGTGCTTGCCCGGTGCACAGGCCCTAGGTTCAATCCCCAGCCCCCAACATGATGGCAACAGCTAGGGGTTTTGCCTCAGGGGTGCTGTGGGCCTTCCCAGACCTGTCCTTCCACAGGCAGAACTCCAGCTCCTCTGCCTCAATTCACCCCAGCACCACTGAGGTGCGTTTTGAAAAATGCAAACTACACTGCAGCCAACATGCAAATGCACCCTGGCCTCCAGCACCCTCCTGCTAGGTCCCCTAGCCATGCTGGACACTGCCCCAAAGCAGATACACGGAGGCAAAGCCTCGGCCACTAGGCCGCACCCCACAACAACCTGTCGGTGCTGACCCACGACCCCTGCAGAATTCACAGTCGATCCAGAACATGGAACCAGCTGAGGAGAAACAGTTAACTAATAAAATACAGTACCAAGTATATGCAGGTCATGTTACTTTACACTTAAAACCCAATTTCTCTAAGACAGCCAGAGGAAAATACTGCATTATTGTTCTGCTTCTGAATTTTCCTTCAAAGCATTAAGGAACTCAGTTTTCTGTTACATAATTTTTTTTTTCATTTGCTAGTTGCAATCCTTAAAACAATACACACAGTTGAAATTTTAATATCAGGTTTTTCTCTCACAGAGAGGAAAACTAATTATTGCTAAGTAAATAATCCCTTCTAAATAGGTTTCTTTTTATACCAGGTAATTATACTGTCAATATTCAAAAGTCAATAGTACACCCATGTTTTAGGTTAAAGACTATGAGTGGTAACTTAAAAAAAAAAAAACCAAAACTCTTTTTTAGAAAACATGTGGCAAAATATATTTCAATGCACCTCTCTATGATGATTTTATCAAGGAGGAGGAAACTATGAGTGTACCAAGGGAGGAGAGACACATATTTCAAACATGTACCTGCCTGATTTCTTGGCAGATGACTAAGGTCTCAACACGTGAAACTCCACACGCTGTCTGGGTATGAACAGGCATGGGGCCGAAGACTAGCTCAGGGGCCCTGGGCTCAACCCCCAACAGAGCAAAGAGCAGGTACCTAAGTAAACTATGACTGGGAAGAGTCCTTCCAGTCACAAATTTTATTCCAGAAACAAAGGTTTTATATAAATTTCTTCTGACAAGAACCACAGGAGCATTACTGATCAAATAGCGAGAGTTGAAGTTCCCCAAAAGCCAGTCGATCTCATAGAAGCGGAGTACAACAGTGGTTCCCAAGAGCTGCAGGAGGGAGGTGTTAGGAAGAGGTTGGCCAAAAGAGAGACACTTTCTATTTAAAAAGTTGGCCCAGCAGGGCGCAGCGGTGCACTCCTGGGTCCCCAGCAGTCAGGAAGCTGATGCAGGAGGACCACCCCGAGCCTGAGACCAGCCTGTGCCATACAGTAAATTTAAGGCCAACCTGAACTACATAGAGGAGGAGAATGGCTGGATAGGGTGGACAGGACCTCGGGAACTGGGTCTCTACTTTAGGAAAAATCTCACACTACGCCCCAAGTGCAGCAAGGAAGTGAGCTTGGGACCTCCTTAACCCCCCGGGGCAAGCTGCTCTCAGAGGCAAGGGCTGTCTGGGGTGGGAGGCAGGCAGAGGCATCGCACACCACCCTACCCACCTGGTACACCTGTGTTTCCTTGGCAGCAAAGCAATGAACCTACAGCTGGTGGCTCATGGACAGCCACGACCCTCCAGGGCACAGGGGTTCCTGCAGCCTTCTCTGCTCTGACCAGCGCTGGGGAAGGCTTGCAGCTCAGGGCTAGGGGCAGAGCTATTTTCACTGCAGGGGCCTCCTCCAGCTTCCAGGTGGGTCAGGCACGGAGCAGGCACCCTACCCGTTGGCACCTGGAACACCACCCGCGCCTCCGCACCACTCCTACGCCTGTCTATGTAGATGCCGCCTATGCCACCAATATGCAGCCAAGCACTGCCTTTGGGGGTGGGGATGGGAGAGTACCAGACCCACTTGCCACGCACACTAGTGCACAAGCTCCGCTGCTTAGGTTCACGCCCAGCCAACCAGCTGTCTTGAACATGCTCTAACTCACCTCTAAAAATTATATGCCTTATGCCGAGGCTACCACGGACAATTGCCCAGGCTGAGCACACGCAACAGGGTGAAGGGCAGCCCCATGGCCATACAACACGGCCAACTTCTCAAGTGGGAACACAGGGACCCACAGGGGAAGCATACTCTGCTTTTGCATAACTTCTTGAAAATAGAGGCAGGGTCTCATTATGTCATTCAGGTTAGCCTTGAACTCACTTGACTATAAGTAACACAGACTGAACTTACGGTGATCTTCCTGCCTCAGCCTCCCAGGTTCTGAGATTGCAGGTGCATATCACCGGCCTCAGCTTGTTTGGAGTTTTTGTTTGTTATTATCAAAGGTCAACAAACCATCTTTTCCTATCCTCTTTCAAAAGTTACATTTCACACTCATCCAGAAAGTGCCTTTTGTTTGAAGTACTAGAGTTTGAACCCAGGACTAAGCGTTCCCTCTACCATGACCACTGAATTACACCTGCAGTGCTAGGTGAGGTAAAAGAGTCTTTGACTAGAAATCAGAAAGTTTGGTGTGCTATGCATACTCTTAGGAGGTCTGGACACTCCATCCTTTAATCTGTAAAATGGGTATATTAATACAGCCTGGCCTTGCTATTTCACAAGGATTTGAATAAACCAATGATGAAAGGCCCAGATTCCATATGCCTATGATACCAGCACTCCCGAGGCTGAGGCAGGTGGATCACAAATTCAAAGCCAGCCTGGGTTACAGAGCCAAATCCTATCTCAGTCAGACATGTTTTTCATACACAGAATATTTCTATTAACTATAAAAAGAAATATATTACAAGTGATGGAGATACCATGCTAGATGGCGGAGGCCAGGCGAAGCCCACGATGAAGGTGCCCAACGTAATGGATGTCCAGAGCAGCCCAAGCTATGGAGGCCCAAGGGTAAGAAAGGAGATTAGTGGTTGCCCAGGGCAGGGGCTTACAAGAAAATAGAAAACACGCTGCCAAGTGCTGGGATTTCTTCTGGCTTGATGGAAACGCTTCCAAGCCTTGACTGTGGTGATGTCACACAACTCTGATTATCCCGAAAATAACCAAGCTGCTTACTTGTTTTTTGGAAATAGAGTCTTATTATATTACCCACACTAGCCTTGAACTCACAGCGATCCTCCTGCTTCAGCCTCCCAAGTGCTGGGATTACAGGCAGGTGCCACCATGTCCAGCCCTGAACTGTACACTTTCATTGACAGAAGTGTCTACTTGTGAATTTTATCTCAATAAAGGGCTTAAAAGTGAAACAGGAGTAATGAGTGCTGACCTCTTTCGGGCAAAGTCTCTTCTGCCTGTTTACAGAGCCCAGACACAACACCCACGTTTTGGGCTTTTGTTACTATTTTCAGAGTCCTTATTTTGTCAACTAAGTTAATAAAATGTGACCTGTACAGAAAGGAAACATCGGCAGGTGAACACAAAGCATCTAAAAGGCAGAAAATTCATATTTTTTAAAAAGTAATGCCTTGCTCACTTAGATTTCTATCTACCAACCTGGTACTTTTTCACTGTGGTTTTCATAGCTATTCTTTATGAAAATAAATAGATAAGGAACTAAATATCAACGGGCACGGCAGCGTGCCCTGGAACCCCAGCACTCCACTTGCGAGGCTGAGGTAGGAGGATGACCACCAAGTTGGAGGCCGGTATAGGCTACATCTCAGGAAACCCTGTCTCAAAAAAACCAAACTGAAAAAAAAAAAAAGTGGAAACTAAATATTAGATCAGCTCAATTAACTCCTGAGCTACCACATTCCACACAGTGTTCTCAATTCTCAAAAACTAGGGAAGCCACCATCCTTGTACTCTAGGGGCTCGGTGTGTGGTGGGGGGACTGCCTGGCAGTGTCAGCTCCCCTGCTAATTGTGGGCTCAACGGTGCAGACTGCGGCCTCTTTGGTGGCTTCAGGAAAGAGAACAGCAGAGTGTGCTCTCCCCAACTTAAGCCAGACAGTTACTCTGCTGACTAACTGCCGGTGACATCGAAGGACAGGAAGTTTGACGAACTACTCTTCTCAGCAGCTGAGGCCAACAGATCCTGCCGAAGGCTCAAACCCACATATGGGTTTGAGATGGGGCCTCAGCAGCCAGCAAATCCGAGTCCACTGTGCCTCGCCCTCAGGCTCCGGTGGAGATGCCAGGCTTTGCCGAAGGCTTCCTGGGAGCCACACAGGCTCACCTGAGGGTAAAGTGACTCAGCAGTCACCTGCACCACCCAAAGACCCTGGACGAGTCTACACTTCTCGCCTGCTCCTCCACACTCGCCCTTGCACCCGGATGCCAGGTATGCAGCACACGGCAGGTGGGGTTGCTGTCGTCCACCTCCAGTCTCTGGGTGAGTAACCTCAACTTTTGGCCTGGATTCCCTCTCTGGTGAAGAGTTCATGAAGTGGATCTGAATGTCATGGCGCATGCCTGTGATCCCAGCACCCAGACGGCTGAGGGGGAAAGGTGCTAGTGACTTCAAGCCAACTTCAACTGACAACAATAAATGCATGCCAGTTCCTGAAGGCTGGGCAGGGTGGCACATGCCCACAATATCAGCACTGCGAACGCAGATACGGGAGGATCTCCAAAAGTTCAAGGCTAGCCTAGGCTTCATAGCCAGACCCTAGCTCAAAAATAAATAAATAAAACAGCTCATGAATGGACAGCTTTTACAGTCAGTTCCAAATCCAAAAGTTGACACGTCACACATACAAATGGAAGATGCTGCTTTGAAGGCCTGCATAAACGGAAGCAAAAACGACAGCAACATGTAGCTTGCACCCAGAAACAAGGTTTGAGGCACTGTTCTATTTTTTTTTTTTTTTTTTTTGAGATACTGTTCTAAAATCATCCTAATGGATGCTAAGTAGAACTAAGGCACAGGCATAATTCTCAGCATATAAAAAAGTTAAGTGAAAACTTGGTGAAAACAAAAATGAATGTCTCTACCATTTGGCATTCTCTGTGTGTGCTTATACTCACAGGCATAATTATATTTAATAAAAGCCTTCTTTCATGATTACAAAAAAATGATTAGCCAAGATTTCTGGTATGCAATCAAAGCCATTTACAATTGAAACAGACTTGTGTGAACTTAAAAGAATTTCTTTTGCTGGTGTGGTGGCACAGCCTGTAGAGCTAGCACTCAGGAGGCTGAGACAGGAGGATCACTTCGAGGCCAGCCCCGAACTACATGGCAAGATCCCCCGCCTCCCACCCTGCAAAAACTATTTTAGTCACTATGCAGAAAATTTGAGGGATGGATAGAAGAGCTACTGGGACAAGTGCACATACAAAAGAAAACTGATGCATTTAGATGCAAAACTAGCAAAGCAAGAATTCTTAAGCTTCAGGGAGCTTTGACTTGTTTACCTTTTAAGAACCTCAAATGGCTTTCTTTGGTGTCTGTAAACCAAAGCAACACCTCATTCTTTGTGTTTTTTTTTTTTTTTAATTCCCACAGATTATCACTTGTCCAGGGCAGAATTCGAATTCAAAACTAGAACATACAGCTCGCTAGAAACGTCCCCACTGTGAGGACTGCACATTCACCAGAACTACACCTCCTCGAGCCTGAGGCTGTCAAGCAGACAAAGCTTAATCATGTCACCCTCACCTGGCGGCTCCCGTGGCGTCCCCTCCTACTCTCCTTGGCCAAGAACTGTCCACAACCCCTAAGGTCAGTTTGGACAAGACAATCAAGAGGGGAGCTGGAAAAACGTAAAAATCACCACGAGCGAACGAACTGCACGACCTGCAGACAGAGACGGCTTGTAGCAAACAATCTCACTGGAAATGAACTACTGAAACTCTGAACTCGGCTGCAAGGTGCTTAAAATACTACTGCGTTTTTCTAGCAAGCTGGAAAACAAGCTATTCCGGATTGCAGGCGAAGTGATTCTAAGGGAGGCGCGCTTCACCCAGAGTTGCTGAAACCTAGGCGTGGGTGGCAGCAATATCTCCGCACCACCCTGCCGCCCATCAGGCCCCTCCAATGTATTCTTTCCTCGGGATGGCGATCCCAGCCGCGTCCTCAGAAGGGGGCGATCACATACGCTTTGCACAGCAAGTTTTTCTGCGCTGGGGCAGCAGGAAATTCCATTTGCTTAGTTCACTGGAGTCAGCGCGGCCGCCGAGTGAGATGCGGGGTCAGGGAGTGCACCTGGACTAATGGGTCCCGAGTTCGAGCTCAAGGCCAGGGCCTCCGAACTCCAAAGTGCGAGTGCAAACAAAACTTGGCGCCCAAAGGGAAAGCACTAAACTTAAAAGCAAGAGATCGGCGGCTAAGAGCACAGGTCTGAGAGTGTGCGGTGGGGCGGAGATGATTCCACGCTCGCAGATGGCCCCAGAGCTACCTGATGTGCCCAGCACTGCGCGTGCTTTGCCTACCCGCAGGCTGCGCCCGCCACCCCGAACCCAGCGACCAGCGTGGGGCGCCACCTGCACGCCCCGGCCTGCCACCGTCTCGGGGCCGCCCCGGGCCGCCAGGGGGCGGGCGGGAGCAGCGGCCCGCGCCGCACGGCCCCTTCGTCCCCTCCCCAGCCCCGACTCACGGATCTGCACGCGGCGGGGGTCCAGGCGCACGGCGGCGGCGCGCAGGGCGTCGAGGCGGCGTTGCAGCGCGGTGGAGCGGTGGCCCAGCGCGGCCGCCTGGCCCTCGAGCTCGCCGAAGACGTCGCCGGCGTGGCGCGACAGGTCGGCCAGCTGCTCGAGCAGGAGGACCAGGGCGTGCGCCGCGACCTGCTCCAGCGAGCGGAAGGGCGGCGCGGTCCCGGCCGGGTCCCCGGCGCGCTCGGGCGGGCAGCGGCGCGCGGGCTGCACGGTCCTCTGCGGGAAGGGCATGGCGCGGACTGGACGGGCGGCTCGGGACGGGGCGGGACGCGGGCGCAGCCTCAGGCCGTCCCCCGCGGGACGCGAGTCCGCATCAGACACAAAGGAAAGTGGCGCTGGCGGGCGGGAGCGCGGGCCCGGCGGGCGGCGTCCTCCGCGCGCTCGGCCCGGCCCTGGGCCCCGTCCCGGTCTTGGTGCCGGTCCCGCCGAAGTTCTGGGCGGCGGAGCGCGCAGCGCCTTCCCAGCCTCGGCCCGGCGGGAGGAGCCGCGGGGGACTGGCGGCCGGCACCAGCGAGGGAGGAGGCAGGGCGCGCAGGGGGAGGAGACAGGGGCGGCCCGCGGCCCGGCCACCTGCGCCCGGCTGCGCGCCCTGCCCGGCACCCCTTGTCCCTCCGCGGCCAGCGGCGGCGGGAAGGCCCTGAGGAGGGAAGAGGGGAGCCGCTCACCTGCGCACCCCGCCCCTCGTCTGCCTCCTGAATGAGGGGCGCGTGGATGGACCCCAGAGACTCGGGCTTTTGTAACCTAATAGGACACCAGTCCCAAAGGCTCTGAAGATGCCTTTTAAGAAGGCTGGAGGAGCACAGATCATTCCAGCACAGTCGGGAGGCTGAGGCAGGATTTCAAAGCCAGCCTGACCTATGCAGTGATGCGAGGCCAACCTGACTACACAGAGAGACCCTGATGTCCCAAGGAATAAAGGGAGGCTGGAAAAGCGTTTTACTTAGCAAGGTGACTGTGGGGCCTCCTCCCCCTCCTCTAAGGAGGTTCAGGTGTAACCTGCCTCTTCCCGCAGAGCATGGAGCCAGCTGGGCAGCATAATGCAAAACCTGGCGCCCTAACTGAGGGCCAAAACTGGTAAAGCCGAGCGCTCTTAAGCTCGTGGTCATGGACACGCCCCCCTCCCCCCCCACACACACTAAGGGCTTCTGGTGAGAAGCATTTGGGGAGACTGAGCTCAGCGTCCTGAAGCTAAAATCCAACTGTCGTCTCCTTGAAGGAGGGATCTCAGTTGCTCGGAAGATTTGGGAGTCAGCTTCCTGCCATGCTGCTATATGTACTGTGTGGAGTGCAGTTCTCTCTGCCCCACCAGTTCGAAGGCCAGTAGAGATAAAACCCAGTAGACCGACTCTGTTGTTTTGTTTTGTTTTGTTTTTGTCTTTTTGAGACAGGGTCTCACTATGCAGTTCAGGCTGGTCTTAAGCTCACTTTGTAGCTCAGGCTGGTCTCGAACTCACAACAGTCCTCCTGCCTCAACCTCCCGAGTGCTGGGATTGCAGGCATGGACCACTATGCCCGGCTGACTTTATTTTTTGAGAAAAGGTCTCACTGTGTAGCCCAGGCTGGCCCGGACCTCAGAGTAATCCTCCTGTCTCTACCTTCCAGGGTGCTGGGATTACAGATGTGGGCCACCACGCCCCACTGTGTCATATAGTCGCCATTGCACTGGGTGTGGCGCATTCTCATCCCATTGTTTTGATTTCACTTCTGTGATACCTAATGACACTAAACGTATTTTGTGTAGTGATTGGCCCTTGTTTATCATTAGAAAAAAAAAAAAAAAACCCTCATTGGGCGTGGTTGCCCACACCTATACTCAGTGATGGGAAGCTGAGGCAAGAAGGTCCCGGCCAGTTGAAGACCAGCCTGGGCCACATGGTGAGTTCAAGTGCAGCATAAATACATAACAGAGGGTCATCCAAATAGCTCAGTGGATTAAAGTGCCTGCAAGCAGGCACAGGAACCTGGGGTTCAATCCCTGGGGTCTGTCCCACTGGCCCTGCCCTGGAGGGGGGCTGAAACAGCAATTGAGACTGGGTGTGGTGGCACACACCTATAATCCGAACACTTGGGATGCTGTAAAGAGGCAGATGACTATGAATCCAGTCTAGCAGTGAGACCCTGAACAACTTCGTAGACCCTTCCCTAAAATACAGAGAAAAAAAAAAAGAGCTCCTGTCATAAAATACAACCCAGAAAACTAATGTGCCAGGCCTTGCCAGGCAAGCGCTTATTCTACTGAGCCATGTCCCCGGTCCCAAGACATTTCTGATCCAGTGCAGGGTGCAGATCAAGCTCAAGCCTGAACCTGGTGGACTGTAAGTGACAGGACTAGAAGAGACACACGCCGAAACACACTTGTGTCTCTGGCCACGAGGTGCCCTGTGCCAGCCCTGGGCTGCACCAGTAGAAAGGCCTTCTCCAGGGCCCGGGCACAGCCTAGTGGTTGAGTGTGAGCTCAGCATACACACGCAGACATGCACAGGATCTTCCCTGAAGCAGTTCTGCAGCCTCTTGCCTCCATCTTCAGGCACCATGATAATGTCTTATTTAATAAAGTTAGCCTTTCTCTGGATCTCGGTGTAGTCCTGCAGGATAGACAGATACAGCTTCCTTTCTGGGATGGAGGATTTTTCATGAATTAAAGTTAAAATCTTTGGGCTGGTGAGATACCTCCGCAGTCTAAAATGCCTGCTTAGGCAAGCTTAGGCAGGCACAGGGGACTGCAGTTCAACCCCCAGCAAATGCACATGCAGGCTAAACTGACAAAAAAAAAAAAAAGTTAAAACCTTCATTCCTGGTTTATGGTAGGCCAGAACTTTTGGGGTGTCTTTCTAGAAGTGGTTTCTATGTTCTTTCTTGAACCTGTAGCAAGATTTTGCACTGACTAAACGAAGGGGAATAACATGCTCTGCAGAGCGACACCAGGCCAGTTAGAAGTAAGAAGAGGGCTGGGGAGATAAGTTCATTGACACAACCCCTGCCTGGCAAGCACAAGGACTCGGGCTTGATCTCTGTTGCCACATGCTGTGCCAGCCCAGAAACCAGGCATGGTAGTACATGCCTGTAATCCCAGAACTGTGGAAGCTGAGACAGGAGGATCACTACAAGTCTGAGCTGGGCAGAAAGACCCTGGAATTAATTAACATGGGAAGAGCAGAGCACACTGCAGGCAAGGCTTTGAGTTTGGTGGCCACTGTCTTTTCTGTTTCCCACTGCTCAGGCCAGAGTCAGGTCTAGGCTGTCCTGTCAAAAGCCTGCCTGAGTCCTCTTTTTTATTATTAATTAATTTTTGCTACATTTCAGGTATATATAATGGTCACATTCTTTGTGGGGAATTTGTACCCATACGTGGTATAACTCCTTTTCCCTTGTCCCATTTCCCTACCCTCCCTCCAACCTCACTACCCCTCTTTATTTACAAAACTGGTTTTGGTTTCTGGGATTTTTTCCTTCTTTTCTCATCATTTTTTTTTTTTTTCTTTTCCCTTCCTTCCTTTTTCCCTCCTCCCTCCTAGTTCCCCTTCTCTTCTGAAATTTTTCTTCCTATTTCACAGTTTGGTCCCTATTTACGCTTTCAGTTTCTCACACGGGAGAAACAGTTCAGTCTTGAGTTCTTGAGAGAAGACTGCAGATGGCCTCCTCTGATGGATGCACAGCGCAGGGCTCTGGGAACTCATTCTATGGCTTTCCTGAACCTCAGCCATTGACATAGCACACCCACTTGCTCGGCAAGCTTGCCGCACCCGAATCTGCCTCTTTAAGGGAATATTTAGACTTTTTTAGTACCTGTTATTAGCAGGTAGCTATAGGCTATAGTTACCTTACAGGAGATGAGCATGTCATTTTATATTTTTTGTGAGACAGGGTCTCACCATGTAGGCCAAGCTGGTTTTTTGGGGTTGTTTGTTTGTTTTGCTTTTTTTTTTTTTTTTTTGCAGAACCCAGAATTGAACTCAGGCCCTTGTGCTTGCAAGGCAAGCACTTATTCTACTGAGCTATCTCCTTGGCCCCAGGGCTGGTCTTAAGGCCACTTTGTATACCAGTCTAATCTCAAAAGCTTGGTGATCCTCCTGCCTCAGCCTCCCAAGAGCTGGCCTTACAGCCTTGTGCCACCACATCCAGCCAGAGCTTTCCTTTTACACCTGGAAATACACAAAGACTACTTCTCTGAAGCTCATTCCATCTTCTGGGCAAAAGATGACACTAAACTCTGTCCTTGCGGAAGTTAAAAAGTCATGCTTACTTAAAGAGCTCAGCACAGTTCTAGACCCAATACATATCAGGTAATACTTTCCTTATACTTCATGAAGATATATTGATTTACTATTGCCAATTGAAAATGAGCATCTTTTATGAAATGTGGAAATGCTGTAGTCTGGGGCTTATTCTCTGTGACTGTTGATTGTGCTGTGATAAGCAGGCTTGCTTAGCACGGTGGTAGGGGCCGGCACCCTGCCTGTTGCAAGGCATCCCTACTGCAGCCATAGCCAAGCAATTCCCTCCTCAAAGCGCTCCCAGACTGGTCTCTGGCCTTCTCTGTAAGTCTGGGCCTGACTGTGTCACTGTTCCTCCACCCGGAACCTTGAAATGCTACATTGTATTCCTGCTAATCACCTTCCATATGCAGTTACCTGCCTCTGCTCCTGGACCAATCTTAGCTTTCCATTTCGCAAACTGTGGAGTAATATATAAAGTGGAACAAGGGACACCAGGTTTCCATAGAAGTTAGTGCCACCGCTGGGTGGGGAGGCTTTGTCTGTGACCCTAGTCCTCAGAGCAGTAGTCACGGAGAGCTGAGAAGCCAGCCAGGTGCACTGATCTGCCGGTGACCCGCGCACTGCAGCGCTGAGGCAGGAGGCTCGGAGGCGCAAAAGTATAAAACCAGGCTGGACAACTTAGGGAAACGCTGTCTCCAAAACAAACAAACAAAAAAAATTGTTTAGAGATGGGTTGGGGATGTAGCTCCCTGCACAGGTTCTGAGTTTAATCCCCAGTATGACCAAAAAAACAGAAATCAGAAAGAGTGGCCCGAGGCAGTAAGCCTCAGTGTGCGTGAGGCCATGACCTGGACTCCAATTCGGTTTCCAATTCATAAACCAGGAGAAGAGAGGAGAAAAAAAAAAAAAAAAAAAAAAAATTCCACGACCAGAGATGTGGATGCTATGACCTATCTGTGATGGCTAGAAAGAGGTACATATTTCAGACTACAAAACTAAACAAAGTGGGCCAGGGAGATGGCTCAGTGGAATAAGCACTTCCCTGACAAGTGCAAGGGCCTGAGTTCAAGCCCCAGTTCCACAAAAAAAAAAAAAAAATTAAGCAAAGCATATAGTTTCCAGTTCTAATATTCAGTACAAATCGTTGCTTTAAAAAAAGAGAATTTAAGATGTGTATGTACCATGCCAACTGCATCAAAGGACAGAAACATCGCAGTGCTGCAAACTGTGAGTGCCTGGTGCATGTTTAGTACTGTATCATCTCCTGCTGGGAAACAAGCAGCACACTCAGGAACAGGTGTGGCTTATCCTTTCTGCCCATGGGGTGCTGCTGACAGAGACAGACAGACAGAGACAGCTCTGCCCAGCCTGGAGAGCTCTGTAAACCCAAGTCCTTTCCGGTTTCAGGAGTTACTCACTGCAAGTGGTGATTCTACAATTAGAGACCATACTGGTCTCGGATGGAGCCAGGGAGATCTTAAAATGCAATTCTGATGCCCCCTCCCCAGCTCAGAGGCCTATGAAGTGTTTCAGCTTTAAGCTTTGTCTTCTGCTGTTTGGTGTGAGTACCTTTAGGGTTATCAAGAGAGGCCAAAGGCCGGTTCCTGTCTTTCTGCCCAGCCTGCTTCCTGTCTCCTCTCCTCCCCCGCTCCCGCCTCCAGACCCTGTGACCCCGGCCTGGTCAGGCCAGTGTCACTGGGGACATCCTCCCTTCGGCTCCCCCAGCTGGCTCTGAGATGTGGGTGTAAGGTCACTTCCTTGACAAGGTTCCACATGGTCCTGTGTTTGGGGTTGATGTCTGCATCTGAGCCCAAAAGGAAACAGATCTATGTGGGTGGTTCATTAGGAGGGTTTAACACAGCCCCAGAGACCTGTGCCCAGGCAGCAGCCTTGGGACCCCCCCTACAGGTGTGAAAGGGGCGCCACCTAGGGTCCCACAGGGCCACATGGCCCATCTGCTGATGGGTGGGTACACTGACACCCACAAGTCATGGCCAACGTGAGACTGTCCACTCCAGGGGCCTTCCTTACCAGGGCCCGTCCCTCAGCAGAACTGCAGTCCATGACTGAGGCCATATACAAACTTTGTTCCCAGGTTCCTGCCATCTCCTCTGCATAAACTATTACCTGAGCAGTTCAGGGAAGTTGGGGCCTGCACAAGATCAGAGCAAGGGGGCGGCAGAGCCCGGGTCTGAACGCAGGCCAGGTGCTAGGCTCGCTTCATTGTTAACTACACCATGGGTCCCCAAATGTGTTTCAGTGGGGAGGGAAGGAGAACCAGAAAAAAGAATAGAAAGGGATCTTTCAAGGAAATCAGAGAAGATCCAAAATAATGAAAGTGAAGGAACAGCGGGCTGTAGCGGTGCATACCCCTGTCATCCCAGCACTTGGGAGGCTGAAGGATCACCAAGAGTTGGAGGCCAGCCTCAGCTACACAGTGAGTGCAAGGTCAGCCTGAACTAGAGAGTGAGACCCTGTCTCACAAAAACTAAAGGCCAAGGGAGGAGAAGGCTTCTCTTTAGGAAAGGACACGTCAAGTGAGTGCTGTGAGGTCTGTGGGCTCTGTCTAGCCCTGAGCTTGTCTGGGCTTCTGTTTCCTGGTGATATAAAGTAGGTGTTTCTCCACCTGCTGAGCTCAGCTGACTCCTCACCCCTCCATCTCAGAGAACCCCAGGTCCCTCTGTGTGTAGATCTCACCAGTTCTTGCACCCCCTCCAAGGTCTTGTGCCACTCTTACCCTTTTTTTGTCAAATGTATTTATTTATTGCCATGCTGGGAATTTAATTCATTTCCTTTGTGTGGCACACCAGTCACCTATCCCTGAACCACATCCTTGCCCCTCCTCCTTCCTACCTTCCTTCCTCTCTTCTTTCTTTCTTTCTTTCTTTCTTTCTTTCTTTCTTTCTTTCTTTCTTTCTTTCTTTCTTTCTT
>PVKA01011153.1:0-61948 GCA_004027165.1 Ctenomys sociabilis | reverse complement strand
TGTATGGCACGTTAGTTCGCCTCTATTCTTTTTCAGGGACTGCTTCTTGCAGCGTAGGTGGAGCTGCTTCTGTTCCTCAAAGGCAATGGTAACTCATGTCACTTGGCACCTCGTGCACACGTGCGTTCCCTGAGCCACCACACACTGCCTCATATGGGGCTCGAACATACGCCATAACCCTAATTGTGGTATAACCACTTCCCTCCCAAGTTCAGTGTCTAGGAAATGACTGGCATAGATCTGTGGCGGGTCAGCTTCAACAAGAAGCTACATTCTGGGCTCCAGTCCAGTTGGCCACATTGAGCTTGTGGGAAACAGCACAAGCTGACAGCGGGCGATGGTGCTCTTGGAGCTGCGGGTCCTGCTCACCCTGCGCTACCTCTTGAGGCTTCAGAGTTCTGGCCATCACAGCCTATCACTGGCACTGGACAGAAACTTGTATTTCACTTGTCCCTGGCTGCCTGTTCCCCATTGACCACTAATTCTGTGCTGGCCAGGGACTAAATGTGTGGGGTGCCTCGAAGGCTGCTGGTCTGCAGGGACATGGCTGTGAGTGAGTGGAGCTCACCAGCCAGTGCCGACAGCACAGGTTTCTAGCTCGCCGCAGTTTGCCCAGGCTTTAAGCTTCAAGTGTATTTAGTATTATTATTATTATTCTTTTTGTGTGTGTGGAACCGGGGATTGAACTCAAACCCTTGCACTTGCCAGGGAAGTGCTTATTCTACTGAGTCATCCCCCTGGCTCAAGGGTATTTACTAAAGGAAACAGGCTCTAAGAGAAGAGGAGGAACAAGAGGTCTCTTCTTGTTTGGTCACATGAGAGGGGAGACTCTGGCCATGTGGCTGCCCCCTCTTGGTGACACCGCGGGTACTCAGGGGCAGCTTACCTTCTTCCCAGCCCTCAGCAACACCCGCAAGCTCATAGTGCTTTTTCCTCAGCTCTCCCAGTTTTTGACGCTCCTTCTGCAGCTCGTTTTCCAGCTCCAGCACCCTGACCTAAAGGGAAAGGAAGCAGACATTCCTTAGATTTGGCCCTCGGAGGCCTGCTTCACTGGGACTTAACCCTGCTCCTCTGTGTTCTCCTTTTCTCCTTCCACCCTTCTCTTCCCGTAGCTCATGCAGTCCAGGCCTCAGCTTTGCCTCTGCTCTGCTTGCCCACTCTCTCCCTTACCCATGAACTCCACCAGAAAGGCAACAAGCTTTACAGCTAACACCTTCAAGGAAGGTGAGCCCATCTTCCCGTCCTCCGGCAGACACGTCCAACAGCTCTCAGTTTAGCCTACTTATGGCATGCATGCTGGGCTCCAGCCTAGCTGGGACACTTCTCTTTCGATATCCTAGATCCTGGAAGTCCAGGGAGGAAGAACTATGATGTTTCTGAGGTTACTATTGCTTAGGAAAAGGAAGGACCATCTGACTAAAGGAAGGGCTGTTTCTTGCCTAGGCCTTCTCACCATCAATTTTATTAATTCAAGAAATATTTGCTAAATGCCTATGATGCACCTCAAGCTTTGTGACATGTGCTGCAGACCAGAGAAAAATGCAAGATAAAGTTTGGATTTACTTTTTTTTTTCCAGACCCGGGATTGAACTCAGGCCCTCTGGCAAGCGTTTATCCTACTGAGCTATCTCCCTGGCCCTGGATTTACTTTGTGGACAGGAAGAAACGAATGAACAAGAGAATTTCAGATGACAATAACATGGTGACATGATAAACACTAAGGGTGGCCAGCCACAGGCACTCAAGGAGTGGACGGCCTAAGGTGAAGGTTTGGAGATTAAGAGTAGACAGGATTTGCAGATGGACTGGATACAGAGGATGAGGCAGGAGAGGAAGCAGAGATGACTCCAGACAGGTGGCAGTGGTGCCATGGACGAGGTGGGGTTCACAAATAGCTGGGGATGTGGGAGCTCAAGGAGACCCAGGCCAGGGGAAGAAGCAGGGTCTTATCAGCACATGGGTGGCATTTACAGCCAAGGACCAGATGGGGCCACCAGGCAACAGTCCTGTTACGACTTATTAATTTTGTTGTCATACTGGGATCAAACCCAGGGTTCTTGGGTGTTCTAGGTAAATGCTGTAATAGTAAGCTACATCTCAGCCCTTTTTTGAATTTTTGAGACAGGGTCTCATTAAGTTGCCCAGGTGGGCCTCAAACTTGAATGCCCCTGGCATGAGTAGCTGGATGAAGGCATAAACCACTGGACTAGGTCTTTCAGTGTTTAGATAGAAATCTGACCACAAGATTTATACAAGATGCCAAGTGAACCGTCCAAAAAGCTTTAACAACCCAACTTGGATTTTAATTTAAGACTGATGAAAAAGATAGCAGAGTTTTTAAGCAGGACATATATATTTTTTCTTTTTCTTTTTTTTTTTTTTTTGCGGAACTGGGGATTGAACTCAGGCCCTTGCGCTTGCCAGGGAAGTGCTTATTCACTAAGCCATCTCCCCGGCCCAGCAGAGTTTTTAAGAGTCCCACTGATTGCAGTGTTGCATGGCCCGGCTTCACTGAACCAGGGATAAATGGCGTTGTCTTTGAATTACCATTGAGTTTTATTTTTATTTAGTTTTCTTTTTTTGTTGAATTCTATTTATGTTTTCCAATTTCCAGTTTTCAACTATAAAGATCATACACACTTTGTATCAGGAGGGTTATGGTTTGTGTCTAGATGTTCCCCCAAAACTTCATGTAGTCATTGGGGCGGGCTTCTAGAATTTTTGATTAACTCATGATCTTATGTTGGGATTATAGGTGTGAGCACTGGTGGAATTATGGGTGTGAGTGGTGCACCCCTCCTGGGGCAGATAGCCTGAATGCAATATAAAAAATGGAGGGAAGCTTGCCTCTGCCTGCTACTGCTGCTGCTACTGCTGCAGCTGCTTCTTTCTTTGCTCTTGCTGTGTGGCTGCTCTCCTCCACCAAGAACAGCTGCCCTCTGCCATGCACCGCCCTGCCTTGCAGCCAGCTGAGTATGGACTGAAACCTTCACAAACTGTGAGCTAAATAAACCTTTCCTTAGTTCTAAGTGTTAGGAATTTTGTCCTAGCAACAAGAGAAAATTAACTGAGACAAGTTTTTTTAAAAACATCATCTACAGGAATGTGGCAGGTGGGGCCAAGGAGATGGCTCAGCAGAATAAGTGCTTCCCTGGCAAGCGCACGGGCCTGAGTTCAATTTCCGGTTCCGCCCCAAAAGGAACGTGGCAAGTAACTAGGGCTGAGTGAAGTGGCCGGGTCACTGGGCATGGCCCATCAACCACAGCCAGGACACGTGTGGAACAGCGACAGGACAGCCTGGATCTCATGTCGCAAGGGGTTACAAAGAATGGCAGCCATTGGCCTCGTGGCCACTGTCTTCTTTCTCTTGCAGTGGCCTTCTTGGTGTGCTGGGTGTGCTTTCTTTTCCCATACTCCTCCATGCCCCCACTTTTAGCTTTGATAAATGTAAAAATGTTCTTCAGTTTTCTCTGAACAGGACAAGAGCCTGGAAAGGACCTCCAGGAACTCCAGCACTGGGGGACTGAAAGACTATGAAGTACCAGTCTGTGGGCTGCCAGGAGATCCCTAAATGTGCAGAGGAGCCAATCTAAGACCAGTGGGCAAGAGTTCAGATTCTGATCTCTGCTAATCACCTCTCCCATCTCCAGAGTCTTGCAACATGATTAACATTCAACCTTGGGCTAGCTAGTAAGAACATCTGTGCTCACTTCCCGCCAACTTTGTCTCTCTGGCTCCTCTCCCAGGAATAACACTTGGGGCTGATGTCTATGCAGCAGAGATCTCTAGAATCAGAGATGGTGGTGGGCTCTCACCTGGGAATCCATCTCCTGGCGCTTGATCTGGGTCAGTGTCATGCTTGAGAAGTCCATATGGTCTGCAAGGATGGAAATAAGTTTTTGTCAAATAATGCCCCGGCTTATCTTCCCTAGGCAGTGCCAATGCTTAGCAGGAATGTATGGCCTGCATGTACATAGGAGACACCGAGGGATGGAGAGGAGGGATGATGGGAGTGACCAGGATATGTCCTCTCCAAGGGGCAACTGGCTTGTAGATTTTCCTCATAGCTTTCTTCTTCTTCTTCTTTTTAATTAATTTGGTACAGGGTCTCACTATGCAGCTTGAACTTGTAGTGATCCTCCTGTTTTCAGCCTCCCTAGTGCTGGACTCGGTTGCTGGCTCAGTGTGCCCTGGGCGGGGGCAGTGTGCATGTGGTGCCAGGGATCAAACCCCAGTCCCTGTGTTTGCCTAAGCAGGCGCTTAGTCTGCTCAGCTATCCTGTCAGCCCTTGTAGCTATGTCTTTGAAACCTACTTAAGGGGCTATCATTGCAGCAATGTTAACAGATGCTTATACGGTATTCTACCTTAGGAGAAAATGAGAATAGATGCGAAAAACAAAAACTAAGAGCATTTAGGAATAGGATATATGCTGCCAAAGCAAGCACAACATTTAGAAATAGAAACATAAGAAACTGGGACTGTGGGGTTAAACATACACAGTGGCTCAACATGGTGGAGGAGAAAAGCAGTATTCTAGAAAGCTACCTGTCTCCTCGATCTGTGATTTGCCTGAAATGGTGGAGGCCACCACCCCTGCTGTGGCCTGGTTCACGCCCCGAGAGGCCTGTTGCAGCCGGGCAAGGTTGGGGCTGTCCTTACCAGCTTTCACCTGCCGGGACAAAGCAGATTTGGGGTCACACATCTGTAGTAGCAAGGGCTGCATCAAACAGTTGGTCTGATGGTTCCTGACAAGTAAGTGAGGTCCCTGTTGTAATCAGTCAATTTCTTAAAACCTGCTGTCTGTGGAGTCTTCTCCTAGCATGCGTGTAATCTAAACAACTCTTTCCTGGCTTGTAGGCTTGGTGGGCCCAAATTTTAGCTTTCTCACTTCAGTAAATAATTTCAGTTGTGAAAGGCAATCTGAGGCAACAAGATATGAACAAATGAACCCTCACTGGGTGAGTAGCGTGGTAGCTATAGGAAGATTCTGGTTACAGGCTTTGCATAGGGTTGGCAGGGACACTGGCCCAGGTCTGGAGACGAACAAGTAGAGATAAACACGGGTTACATGGATTCTCAGCCACGGCAGGTGGCCCCTCTTCCATGCCAACCGGAGCCCATCTAAGTGCTCCTTGATGCTGGGATTACTACTTAAGAGATCCTAGAAGGTCCCAATACAAGCAAGGAGCCACAGGCATACAGGTGGAAACCTGGGGGACGGAGTCTTGGTGGCAGAGATCAGATTAGAAGAGGGTGGGGTATGGGATCCTGCTGCAGAATCTGGGCCCCAAGCTACAGAATCATGGATAATCACCTGTGCCTGGGGACAGCTCCATTGTCCAAGGACTGTGACTTAGCCAGGCTTCAGAGCATCCTGGAAGCCCAGCACGATCTTACCTTAGATGCAGCCACAAGCTGGGCCGTGCTAGCAGCAATTTCATGAGAACACACCAGCAGCTCCTCAAATTTCCCTCTGCCTTGGACCACTAGGTCAGCAGCATCCCTGACAGTTGGGAGAGGGCAGACAAGGTCACAGGCAGCCGTGCCCTTACCCCAGCCTGGCCCATGGCCCTGGCTGGACAAGGAGGACAGTCTGCTCACCCTGCCCATGTTGTTCCGTGCAAACCCAGGTCCCTTTTGAACTTTTAGTTCCACTGACTTCCTTATCAGTGGTTTGTTTCTAGCGCATGGTGTTTTTCTCCCTCAGCTCTTCTCTGGGGTGGGTCAATGGAATGGGGGTTGGGAGGAGGTCCTGGATCTAGATACTTACACCATGATGGTGGCTCCCCAGCCCACAGCTTTGGAGGCTGAGATGAGTCCTTCTGTCCACCGAGAGTTCTTGGCGTAAAATTCCTTAGGGGATGCGGTTCCCTATACAAGTGAAAAATAGTAGCAGCTGTTACTTTATGGAGTACCTACAACATAGCAGATTCTCTTACATATAGTCCTAGAGTCCTATCACTTTGAGAGAAAGCATTGTCATGCCATTTTATAGATAAGACCACAGGATTGTATCCTTGCAGGTCAATACAGCTGGCCCTCCTTTGTGAGCTGCCTGTATCTGTGAGCACCACCTGGGCATGGGGGCGTGCGCCTGTGATCCCAGTGCTCAGAGGCTGTGGCAGGAGGATCCCTGCAAGTCCAAGGCCAGTCTATACTACAAAGTAAGACATTATTTTAAAAGCAAGAAAGTAAAGTATGATTTAGGCAGGCAAAAATCTTCCTACTGTCATCCAGGAAATAAGTAGGAACATATCATGGGCTTCCTGGACTCCCAACGCCTGTTTGTTGCTGTAGCTGGCACTTCCTGTCCAAGGGTTCTATCCACACCTAGAGATTCAACCAACAATGGACTGAAACTAACCAGGGGGGCTAAGGGTACGGTTCAATGGCAGAGTGCTTGCCCAGCATGCTTGAGGCCCTGTGTTTAATCCCCAGCACCGTGGAGTGGGGCACAGAATCCTATCTGCACTGCACATGGAGTGTTCTCTAGGCGTTTCCCTAGTGCTCACCCTATACTCAGTACAAGCGCAAGTGATAAAGTACACAGAGGGTGTGCACAGGTTAGACGTGAGCACCATTGTACATGAGGGGCTTCGGCACCTGCAGGGGCTCTTCGGGCCATGTCACCGAGGATGCTGAGGGGCGACTGTTGATAGATGAATAAAATGCACAAGTAATGGGCCGAGGGGGTTTGGCTGCGCTCCATGATTTGTCAAAGGACAGTACACAGCGGCTAACTCTTAAAAATGACTTTTAGCTGGATTTAAGAATAGCCACCATGCTCAGGAAGTGTCAGACAATCTGCAGATGAACCTCACTAGCCTACCTGCCCACAGGCGGGACAGCAGGCAGCCCCAGGAGGTAGTGATCAGGTGGGCTGCTTTGTCTAGGGTGGTGTCCGGGCTGCGACCCCTTGCACAAGGCCTCAGCCTGGGTTGGGGGGGGACGGGGGACAGGCCAGAGTGGCAGAGTGGACAAGAGGCCGAAGCAGCATCTCTGTGAATGAATGACGAGCCCACTCTGCTGCTGTGGGAAGTCAGTACGGCCACCCTCTGTCCTTAAGGGCTACTTCTACCTGTGAGCAAGTAGTCCTGGAGCAATAATATTTTTAGTTCTCAAAAATTTTTGGTTGACTCAATGATTGACGGACACAGGGTCTTGCTATGTGCCCTGGCTGGCCTCAAAACTCATGGCAATCTCTGTGCCTCAGTTTCCCAAGTGCAGGGATCACAGTGTGTGCCATCAAGCCTGCTCCAAAAATGTTTTTAAGAAAACCAAAAAGTTGTATCTGTACAGAATTTTTCTTGTTATTACCATGAGATACTACAATGTAACAACTCTTCCCGTAGTGTTTATACTACAGTATGTATCAGAAACCAGCTGGAGCTGATCTGCCCTTTACAGGAGGATGTATGGAGGTTCTGTGCAAATTCCACGCTGTTCTGTAAGAGGGACAACAGCATCTGTATGCTTTGATATCCACTGGGGTCCTGGGCCAACCTCCCAGGGCCCTGAGGGATGGCACTGGGTCTGTTCTTCAGGTCTGCCTAATTTTCCAGAGTTCCCACATGCTCCTTGGAGGCCCACACTACAGCAGAAACGGGGCTCCGCAACAGGTCTCCCTGGGGAGCATGAGTCAGAGCCAAGGCCAGAAGTTGTAGCTGGCTTGCCCTCGGAAGCTGGCAGAGCCCCGCCTCATGCCCTTGCATTTGACACCCATGGGTATAGCAGCTATGCCTCCATGGACACAGGAAACACCAGAGGCAGGGAGCCACCGCCGACAGCTAAGGGCCCCGTCCTCTGGCCCACACCCTGCTCACCCTGCCGCTCTCCACAATCTCCCTCTGGAGGTCTTTTGAGGCCACAATCAGGACCTGGATGGCTTGCATCAGGCTGGTACAGGAGCCAAGGATCCTGTGCAAACAACAAACAAGTCTGAGACACAGAGGCCAATAAACAGGATGACTCCTCTCACTCTTACACCAAGGCAAATGTGGGATGGGGCTGAGAAGCCAGGAAGGCACCGAGATTGCTGGAATGGTCAAGGGTGATGCCTGTGGCCAGTGAGAAGACTGATGGGAAACCTCCTATAGAATGGCTCCGCCATGACTCCTGGCTGCACTGCCCCATAATGCAGCAGGGCATCAGCCACCACCAGGAACACTGCTGTCGTGGCTCAGACTGACCTTTCGTTCACCTCCAGCTTGACGCCTGTGTCTCCTGCTCGGGATTTGCTAAGCATTTCCTGTTTAAAAAAAATAAGAAAACAAAAAAACAAAACAAAACAAAAAAGTTTCTAAATGCACCATTAGTGCCAGGAACCCATCAATGTCTTACTGCACTCCAGGTCCAGCCTTCTGTGTACACTGGCAAACTTGAGTCTAAACGCTGCACCCATGAGATGGTGCAGGTCAGGGAGAGCTCAGGGCTCCTGTCTATCCAGGAGAAAGGCAGCTACAGGAGATCACTTTGTAATCAGCTGAGGTCCTAACCTGCAGACACCCAAGTGCAGAGAGAACTGAGTGTGGTCACCCCAGGCCAAAGGGGCAGCTGCTATTGGCTCCCAGAGGCAGGTGATCCTACGACAGCCATGGCCTGGGTCTGAGGTTACCACCAAAGGAATGACATGTGGCCTTTGCAGGGGGACCCACTCAGCTTTTTCCGAGATTAATTACTATTGAGTGGGGCTGTGATTCCATGTCACTAGGGAAGGCTCATGATTATTGCCACCCTAAAGAAAAATCTGCTGTCTGGGATAAAAAGCTGAGCAAGAATATAAATTATAGAAGCCACACAACTAATAATCTGTCAGCCTGGAGCTTGAATGCTGGCTGGTCTGACATGAAGGCATCTGACCTTTGGGGAAACTGCTTAGCTTCCGTCGATGAGAACACCTTGCTTCTAGCCCTCCTGGATGCAGTGGGTTTGGTGCGGGTTGCTTTTCGGGGGCCATTGTAGTCTCATGCCTAAGATGTGTCTGACAGGCAAGGCTGTTCCACGGTGGCTACAACAGTGTCACTTCAGAAGATCTGACAGAGTCCTACCTCGATCCGGGCTGTGGCAGCTTCGATGGCAGCTGAAGTGGCAGCCATCTCCTTGTCCACGAGGTCTCCCAGCTCTTCCTGCTTGATATCCAGGCCCCTGGGCAGCAGCTCCTATGAATAGTATTACAAAGGCTGTAGCTACTCTTGGCAGGGTGGTCATCTTTACAGGACGGCTGAGGTGGGAAGTTTTTAGGAAGCTACCAGCCCTAAACCCACAAGGTCCTCAAGTGCAGGTCTTGAGCCCTAGCCCTATATTTATATAGTGCCAACTTATTTGCTAGATACAAGTATTTTGTCTGTCTGTCTGTCTGTCTGTCTGTCTGTCTGTCTGTCTGTCTGTCTGTCTGTCTGTCTATCTATCTATCTATCTATCTATCTATCTATCTATCTATCTACCTATCTGTATCTATCTATATTTACCTGAGACAAGATCTTGCTATGTAGTGCAAGGCGGTCTTGAACTCACTTATGGAGCCCAGGCTGACTTTGAACTCATAGTGATCCTCCTGCCTCACCCTCTAGCGTGCTGGGATTACAGGCATGTGCTGCCACACACAGCGTAGATGGAAGTATTTTATTTTTGCAGTACAGGGCCTTGCGCGTGCCAGGCAAATATTTATTCTACTGAGCTATCTCCCTGGCCCCATGGTGGAAGTATTTTAAAACCTTATCAAATACAAATGTATCTCACAACCAGTATGGGCCAGCAGCTGCTCCTATCTCGTTGTAGTAGAGATAGGAAATCAAAGCCTAGAGAGGGAGAGTGTCCTGACCGCAGTTAGGCTGCTAGCGCAACAGCAGAGCAGAGATCTGGCCTCTGCTCTGAATGAATGATGTAAAACCAATGTCGTGTGTGCTTGTTTGCTTGTGGTACTGGGAGTTAAACAAGGGCCTCTGCACTGAGCTACACCTCACCCTTTTGAAATTTTGAGACAGGGTTTTACTAAATTCCTAGCTGCCTTGGCTGGAATTGAACTCACATTCCTCTGCCTCCCCTTTGGTGTTCAAGCCAAAGGGGAGTAGCTGTGATAGAGACTGATTGCAGTGCATCTTTTATAGAATAATTTTATTTATTTATTTATTGATTGATTGTCTTTTTGAGACAGGGCCTCACTATGCAGTTCAGGCTGGCCTTAAGCTCACTTTGTAGCTCAGGCTGGTCTTGAACTCACAACAATCCTTCTCCCTCAGCCTCCCGAGTGCTGGGATTACAGCATGCACCACCATGCCTGGCTATAGAATAATTTTTAGTACATGTTTATTTTTTGTTCGTTTTAAATTTGTGTACTTGTTACAGGGTCCCACTGCTCAACTCGGACTCATAGTGACCCCCATCTCAGCCTCCCCAGGGCAGGGATTACAGGTGTGCACCACCATGCCTGGACTGAGTAGCCACCTCGGCCTGTTCTAGGGGGCAGGGCTGGCACAGCATGTGTTGCTGGGGATGAAACCCCAGTCCCTGAGCTTGCCTAAGCAGGCGCTCAGTCCACTGGGCTATCTCGCCGGCCCTAGAGCAATTTTAAAATTTAAACATTCACTGTGTTTTATGATCAGCCCTTGTTATCAAACATTTGCAGCAATGTCTGACAACTAAAAACCTGATGGTGTGTCCTCCTTCACCTTATTCACAGGCTCTGGTATAGTGTGACTTCAAGCTCCTTCCCAAGGTCAAATTGATCATGAAAGAGAAACATTTTGCATGCATTCAGGACACTGAGGCAGCTACCACAGTGCAACTAAAGACCCTCACAAAAGAGGACTCCAGAAGTGCTTCAGGGTGTGGTAAAAGTGATGGGATCAGGTGCTGGAAGCAAGGAGGAATATTTTGACAGGGACTTAAGGTAACTTATATTGTAGTGTAATTTTGGAAAATGTAAATATTTTCCACATTTGGTGATCATCTCATACTTTTGATTTTTTTGTCATCAAATAAACATAACCAAATCTCTGTTTTGGGAAGAGAGCAGAAGATAGAAGCCAGGGACAAAAAAATACATCAAGGGGAAGTGGTTCCAGAAGAGAGGGCCAAGGGCAGAGCCCAGCGGGAGAGCCTGCCTAGCACAAGGCCCTGGGTTTGACTCCAGCACTGCAAAAAGCCAAAGCCAAAAAGAGATCCAGAGTTCAGCTGGGAGATGAAAGATTTTCCTGTGGCCCTGGTGTCATCCTTCCCTGAATTTACTATGATGTATTTAGTAATGAATTAAATGTTATCTTCTACTGTACTTTTTTTTTTTTTTGAGACAGAGTTCCACTAAAGTACCCAAGTTGGCCTCAGACCACAGATGACTGACCTACCTCAGCCTGCCACATAGCTGGGATCACAGGCATGTTCCTCTATAATAAGATTATACATTATAAGCTTAAAATAGATTTCTATTACCTCTTTACTCCAAGTGTAAAATGGTTGTTTTTCTTCCCCATTGGGTTCATGTATTTTTGTCCCTATCCTAACCCAATTCCTGGTAGACTGGATATATTCACAATAGAAGGAACAAATAAGTGCACTATTGTGCCCACTGGAGGTATAACCTACTCAAACAGCTAACAACCCTCAGGGAGAGAAAAGCCGCCTGCTCCTCCTTGCACAGTGCTGGCCGCACAGCGCCTTCCCAGGTACAGCCAGTGAGTCCTGCTGCTGGGAAGGCCCTCAGAGGCCGGCTTTCCAGCTCTCCCCTGAGGCCCAAGTGCAGAAGGAAATACCTCGCCAATAGCCTTGATCTTGCTCAGGCAGTTCCTCAAGGCAGTGCTGTCAGCATTCTCTAGGGAGGCCTCTTCCTCCAGGGAGGCCAGGTAGGCGAGGGTTTCCCTGCCGTATTCCTTGCAGGCCTCGGTCAGCGCTGAAAACACAGGGTGATGGAGATGTTTAAAGGCCCCCTGCTTGTTTGGCTTTCAGCGCAGCCCCTGAACCCTGCTACTCACAGTCTGCAGGCTCTGGCGGGGCCCTGAGGCTGGTACTGCTCCCGTGAGCAATGGTGTCACTGGTCAGGTGGCCGAGCAGCATGACAGAGTGCAGAAGGTCACTTATATCTGCCAGCAGTGGGAAGAAACATTTCTCAGGCCAGGCTGAGAATGTTAATTTCAGACCCTCCACTTCCCCACTTTTGGAGTCACACACACCCCTTTCCCGGTGAGTAGGGACCCGTCACTGTTCCCACACTGCAGCATTCTTGAACCCGCCTGGCTGCCATGGTGACAGTCTATCCTTCCACCTTCTCACCTTCTGGGCAGGCCAGATACTGGCTCCGACTCTTTTCCAGTTGCTCGATGCAGCTGGAAACAGACTTGACCTTGGAGAGAAGGTGCTCTGTGAGAGGGAAGACAGGGTGAAGTCAGAGCAAGGGTTCTCAGGGCCCGCGTCCCACCCTCCAGGGAGGCTGCTGGACAGAGGGCTGCCCAGCCCTGCAGGAGTTGCCCTGGGATAGGGGAAGGGTAGGAAGGAAGGCTGCGGGCACATTGCTTCTGACAGGAAGTACTACATGGAGAAGCCACCTCTGAGCTGATCTTGGCCTCAGCACTGAGCTGAGAACGTGGTGCTGGTGCAGGATTTGCCTTTCTCCTCTCACGCTGGCCACTGTGAATCTCGCAGAGCCCTCGAAGGCCCTCTGGGTCTTACTGCTCTTGGGGAAGCACTGGCTCTTTTTGGCTGTGTACCATTGGCAGCTGTGGCCACAGATCCACGGAAGCCACACAGCTTAGGAGCTGAAAGCGCACTCCAGGGGGTGGCTGACGGTTCTGCTGTTCACACTGGGTTATGTGACCTCAGGCTAGCTGTGCCCGCCTGCTCATCTGAATGAGAGGACTGCCTCATGGGGACGTTGTGAAGGTGAGCTGGGCCAGGACATGCCCATTCAGGCCCTTAGAGTAGAATGTGGCATGTGGGAAGCCTCAATACAAGTCAGGTGTTTTATTTTTTATTTGTTTTTATTTACTTATCTATTGTATATAGGACAGGTTACTGAGGATTAAACCCAGGGCCTTCGCATCAGCAAAAATTTTTATTAAATTATTTTAATTTCACTATAAAATTACAGGGGATTACAGGTGTGGGATGCTCAGGACAGCTTTTTAAAAAATTGTTTCCCACCTCTAATTTTCTTCACTAATTTACATCTCTTTTCTTTTTTTCTTCCAGCACTGGGGATTGAACCCTGGGATGCTGAGGTGCTTCCTAGTCCTTTTTATATTTTGAGACAGGGTCTAAACTGCCTAGGGAAGGCTTGAGCTCGAGATCTCCTGCTTCGGCCTCCTGGGTGCTGGGATTACAGGTAAGTGCAGTGTGCCCAGATCTCTGCTCTTCAAAGCCTCACTGGAATCCCGGGTTCTCTCCATTAAATGGGCATTTGGAAGGTCGACCAAATAGCTCAGTGGGTTAAAGCACCTGCAAGCAGGTTCAGGGGCTGGGGGTTTGATTCCCAGGCCTACTGTGCCGGCCTCACCCCCAGGGCATGCTGAGATGGCTATTGAGATTGGGCTTGGCAGCGCCTGCCTGTAATCCCAGTTCTTGGGAGGCTGTAAACAGGCAGATCACTTATGAGTCTGATCTAGTAGTAAGACCCTGAGCACCCTGTAAAAATACACACACATACACACCAAAAAAGGGGCGTTTGTCATGCTCCTTCCCCATGACTGTGTCTGTACAGGTGGCTTTGCTTAGTAGACCACTTCAGGGGGCCCAGTGCCATCAGGCAACAGCAGGACCCACACCTGGAGGAGACAGTACCTGTGGACCCTGCGCAGCTGATGAGCGTGGGCTCCTCCAGCTGGCTCAGTGCCTCCTGCACCATGCGCTCCACAACCTTTCTGGACCGCAGCAGCAGCGCCTTCCGCTGCTCCTTGGCGAGCTGGCGCATAGACTCCTAGAACAGCCCAGGTAGGTGAGAGTCGGTCGCAAGCCAGGTTCTGAGCCCAAGAAACAGCCCCTGGGACCTTGCTAGCAGCCCTGGGCTCTTGGCTCGGGGTGTCATGAAAGAAAGAGGTCCAAACCAATGAGCTTGAAACTCAAGAGAATGCTTGAGTATAGGCCACAGCATGTGTAAGGGACCCAGGAAGCTGTGCCTGAGGTCACGACGACTCACCCTCCACACCTGCACACAATCCCAAGTGCGCTCCTCCTCTAAATGAAAACAGATGCTTTGCCTTTGCTCATGGGCTGGCACTAGCTGTGCCTGGACGGGGCCCTGAAACCAGGCTCAAGGCCCCAGCCTGCTGCACGACCCCTGCCTCCATGCACACCAGACCCCACAGGGGAGTCGGAGTTGCTCAGCCTGAGTGAGCATCCTGCACTTGCCTGTGTGCTGGCCAGTTGGAGCTGGGAGCACTCCAGCTGCTCTCGAAGGGCCAACAGTTCCTCCTCCCGACCCGCCGCCGTGCTCACCAAGCTGTCCCGCTCCTTCTCTAGCTCGGTGATCTGCGCTGTGCATTTTGCTTCTGACTATAATGGCGATAGCATGGGAGAAACAGAGATGGTGGGAAAGCCAGACTCTTCCCTCCCATGGGTCCAATCCCTCCTGATGCCAAGGAGCAGCAGGTGACATTTCCTCCACCTGCTGTCCTCACTGCTTGGTGCTCACAGGGGAAGACTCGGCCACAGGCAGGATGCTGCTCACCTGGGCAGAAGTTTCTAGGTTGCCATGCAGGAGCTGCAGCTCCTGCCGGCTGTTGGCGAGCTCCTGCTTCAAGCTCTCTAGAACTTCCTGCTGTTCCTGGGTCTGGAAAAAGAAGAAAGCTCTGAGCAGAGTGATGGCTTGGGGAGGAAGGAAAGCCAAGGTCCCCCAGACTGTGCTCTGCTGGATGAAGTTGAACCCTAATAAGAGGATGGGAGGGAAGCCCCAGACTGTACCAAAGACTTTTCTTCCCCCAAAGAGGAATGTTAAGGGAGACCCACAGCATGGACTAAGACTGAACTGGTCGATGACTTAGGCAGCCCAACACCTGGAATGCTAGGGTTTGTTTTGTTTTGTTTTTGAGACAGGATCTTACTATGTGGCTCAGGCTGGCCTCAAACTCAGGTATTTCCTGCTTAGTCAGCCTGGTGTGCGCCACCCATGGACCCTGCACTTAGAATATTGTTGGCTGCAACACCTCACCGTCTTTTTTTTTTGGTACCAGGAATTGAACACACAACCTTGTACTTGCCAGGTGGGTGCTATGCCGCTGAGCTATATCCCCAGCCACTCCATCATCTTGAAAATTTCTTTGATTTTCAAGTAGCTTTTTTTCAGAGTAGGATACCACCCATTAGGAATTCATAGGTTAACACTAAAAATAGCTGAAATGGAAGAGAAACCCTCTCAAAGCATTCAACAGGAAGGTAATTCTTAGTTGGTGAAATATGTACTTCCTGTAGGTAGATGATGTATTTTTTACTATGTGTCACAGAAAGTGCAAAGGTCATTCCTCGAAGTCTCAGGCACTCAGTCTTATCCATCCACCGTCTCTTACTCCACCATGAACCCTCCCATCACCCGCCAACCCTAGAGTCACACAATGGTGTTCTCTTGTCTACAAATCTTTGTAGATACACATTCCTCTCTTGCTTTCTCTTCTTCAAGTCTTGCTCTGGGAAGCTTGTGCTCATGAACCCCATTCTTCTTGGGTCCTGTCATTAGTTCTTAAACTGCACATGCACCCATGACCATGCCTTGCTACTGTCCTCAAACATACTCTCAAGACCATGGAGCAGATGACAAAGTCTTTTCAAGGACCTTCACCCCATCTCCCAAGTGCTTCTCCTTCCACTCACCTTCCGCTGGGCCTGGTCACTGACATGCTCAAAGGAATCTTGGAGCTCCTTTTTCTCTCGTTCCAAATCTGCCTGGGCTTGCCTGGCCATGGAGACCTGCTTGGTCACCTCTGCATTCTGTAAGGAAGCACAGCATCTTGGGTTGGTGTCCCGCAGGCTCACAGCATACCTTCCTCCTAGAACCAGTGACCCCATTCAGACTGAGAGTGCCCAGGAGACAGGTACATCAATGACCTTTTATCCATAGGGATGCGGGAATCTCACCATGACTTTCAGATACTGCACTGTAGTATTTACAAAAATAACAAAGATGGTGGGTGATCCTAAGAGGGGTTGGGAACCTAAGGGAGAGCTCAAGATATGTGAGACAAAGGGGGCTTGTAGAGCTGGGGTTCCCAAGAAACGGGGGTGCTGCTATCTCCCCTGTGGTTCTGGATGGTGAGAGGGGTTGTGGTCCTACCTTCCGCAGCAGGTCGGCATGGTTCTGAACCAGCTCGCTGTACTTCTCCTTGAGCTTGCTATACCGCTGCTCATTGGCCTGGGCCTTCCCTGCATTGTCAAGGACTGAGGTGAGGCGTCGCCCTGGCTGGGACCCTCTACCCTCCTCCTTCCAGTAAGGACACAGACCTTCTCCCTCCAAACTCCTGCTTACAGAGACTTCTCTGAGAAATCATCTTTAAAAAACAACAACAAAAAGAATTCACCTGACTAAAGTCCTTCCTGCAACTTGTACCTCCTCAGTATTTCTCTATAGGACATTCCTGTCATTGGGGTTTTGGCTGCTAAGGTGATTATTCTCCTCAGGCTCTTGTCCCAATTTCTTCCTCCCTGGGAGCCCCCCACCCCAGGGAAGCCACCCCTTCATCACCTGAAGCTCCTCTCACTGTAGGCTCAGTAGGACTCTGCTGCCCTGAAGTCTGTCCCTTTGCCTAGTGACAGGGGCTGGCATTCCTGGCAGCCCTTCCTTGTCTTGAGCCTGCCTGGACCCTCCCCTCACGCACAATGTGACCCCTCTCACTCTCTATCTCTGTCAGGCTCCGCTGCGCCTTCTCCGTGTCTTCCCGCTGCTTCTTGAGCTCGTCCAGCTCTGCCCTGAGGAACTCGCAGTCATCGGCCGCCTGCCGGCCCAGGTGCTGCTGCTCAGCCAGCTCGGCTTCCAGCTCACTCACACGGCCCTTCAGCTGCAGCATGGCCCGCTGGCTCTGTGAGAGGAACCCGGGGGAGTGGTCTATGCCAGTCGTGGACTGGTGTGTCAGGCAGGACAGTGGCACTGACCAAATATGGTTGGCCACAGTATCTGTGAATCCCTTAGTCATGGACTCAGCCCACCGCATTATATTAGGTATAAGTGATCTACAGGTATTTTGAACTTGAATGGAGGATATGTCAAGGTTCTATGTAAATGTTGTGCCATAGTAGAGGAAACCAAGTATTCTTCAGTTTTGAATATCTACAGTGTGCCCTGAACCAGTCCCCTACAGATACCAAGGGACAGCTATAAATACAAAGTTTTCCTAACTCTCCCAAGGCCTTTGGAGAGGTGAGCCCTCTGGCTAATTCAGGCCACACGTGGCAGAGGGTTCTGGTCCTAGTTACAGTAGCCTGTGGATAGCACTCCTGGGCCTGGCCCAGGATCCTCTGACCAGAGAGCTTTGAGGTACAGGCATATTTGAGTTACAATCAAAGTATATAGTTAATATTTAAATTTAAAAATTCATTACCGTCAAAGACCCATTGTCTTAATCCCCCTTGCCTCAAGCTCACTCAATCTCTTCTTTCTTGCCGCTTTGGGGAACAGTTCTGGAAATCCGCTCGTGTCTTTATGGGTCACTGTTGCTGCCTAGTGCCACCGAAAGCAAAGACAGGCTTGGGAAAGTCTTGGGTGGTGCGTCTTCCTCCACCTTACTCGCCAGATCTGGCACCGTGAGACTCTGACTCTTTCCCAAAATCAAAATGATCATGGGAGGGAAATACTTGTAATTGCTTAGGGACTTGTGGAGGCATGGGAATGCAACTAACGACATGAAAGAATCCTCCCAGAACTGCTTCAGAAAGTGCAAAGAATGATGGGATAGGTGTGTTCAAAGCAATGGAAGAATTCTAGGGGGATTTATAACAAAATATGTTTTACTATATAAAGTAAAAAGCAAAACAATGCTGTATTTTTGCGATCACACATCATATAGAGCACCAGAGGCAACAAACAACCTCCATACTCCCAGACTAAATTCTTTGTAAGGCCAAGTGAGAAAAACTTGTCTTTGGCAGCGTACCCCTGGGCAGGCAGTGACCGTGGCTACCAGCGACGCCAGCACCCAGCCTAGCTGCTGTCCACAGTGACATGACATAGAAATGAATTCTTTTTTATTTTTTTATGTATGTGGTACAGGGTTTCACTATGCAGCTTGGACTTATAGTGACCCTGCTGTTTTCAGTCTCCCCAGTGCTGGAATGACAGGCCTGAACCATCACACCTGGTCTCAGTGGCTGGCTCAGTGCGCAAGGCCCCATGTGGTGCTGGGGAGCGAACCTTGGTCCCTGTGCTTGCCTAGGCAGGCACTTAGTCTGCTGAGCTATCTCATCAGCTCAACTGGAAGTGAATTCTAATGAATACTGCAGGAGGCTCTTTTGGCGCTGGCATTTCTACTAACTAATCTGCCCTGGGTGTGTCTAAAGATACAACTAGAAGGTTAAAACCTCTCCTGTGCTGGTGAAGCAGAGGAGAGCCCAGCGCACACCTCAGTCTTCGTGCTTTCCAGCTGGGCTCTCAGCGCGCTGATCTCTCTGTACAGTCGCTCGATGAGGTGGTCCCTGGGGAGAGAAGGGGCATGCGTTTGCTTCCACTGTGTGCTTCCCCTCACCTTCTAAACATGAGCTGGGAGACTGGGTGAGGAAGTTAAAAGCCAGTGCTTGTTTAGGGATGACGATTCAAAACTATAAACTGTACCCAGGACCCTCTGTATCTGTAAATTCTGTATCTGTACATTCAACTAACTGAAAACTGGAAACATTTAGGGAAAATGTCAGAGAGCACAACTATTTACACAGTGCTGGCATCACAGTAGATATCATCAGTCATCCAGGGATGATCTGAAGCATTGAGGGTGAGCGTAAGTTCTGTGCAAGTGGAATTCAATTTTATATGAGGGATTTGGGGTCCTGGATTGAATCTCCCCTTGGATACTGAGGGCCAACTTCTTTCTTGTTATCTAATCTAATACTCACAGGTATGTCATCATCATTGATCTTCTGGAATTAAAGGGGCTAATACTTGAGGGTCAAGACATTCTTTACCTAATATGAGGAGCTCCTCTTATTCTAAGCATTCCAAAGCAGGCTGTGGCTTAACACATTCCTGGCAGTTTGAGCCACCTGTGGTACTTGCATAACTGTCCATAGCCAGCTTGTACCGCTGGTAGCACAAACGAACCTAATTATTTTTCAGTCTTTTTATTAATCAAATTAATAAAAAGCCACCTGATAGGACAATCAGACAGGTACCACCAGTGGTTCAAGCTCCCCAGCAATGAAACATTCAAATCATGATCTCATTGTGAACACGTCCTGCACCATGTGCTCGAACCCAGGTTGGACTCACTTTTCATCCTTGTTCACACCATTCTGACTATTGAAATTGAAGGGATCGCTGCTGAACGAGCTGCCAAAGATGTCATCAAACTTGTTATCAAATAAATTCTGCAGGGACCAGAAAGGAGGGAGAGCAAGTCAGGGCCACAGAAAATTCTAAGAGGGGTCAGATGAACAATGCTTAAGAATGGTCCTCTCTCCCTCTCTCTCTCTCTCCTTTTTTTCCCATACTTTTATTGAAGAACAAATAGCAATGAGACAGTTTCAAATCAGATTAGTAGGACAGATTCAATAATTAATACATTGCACATTGTTTTCTTAGTGATTGTTATACAAGGTGCAGACATGATATTCTATTTACAAATACTATTAGAACAGATCTCTCTATTCATTGAATTAAGAGTATGTAGCTGTATACCTATCTTTTTCTTTTCAAAGCTGATTTACAGGACAGTTTCAATAATTAATACTTTTTACACTATTATCTTCCTAATGGTTATCCATAGTACAAGAAGCACACAGGGTCTCCTGTCCAAACACTATTAGTGCAAATCTTTCTTCTCATAGAATTGCACAATAGTACTGCATATTTATCCTACTGTTCTATATATACAAATACAGAATGGTCCTTCCTTTGTATTTTCTTTTTTGTTTAGTCCTGTCAGGCATGGGTATTCTATTGGGGTCCTTCTCTTGATTTTGGTGCTTACCCATTTGTGATCGCTCCTTTCATGCTTGGCTAGGACAAGACCAAATAAAGCTGGGTGCAGAGCTGGGTGTCTACAGTCCCAGCTATGTGGAAGGCTGAGGGAGAAGGACTGCTTAAGCCCACTAGGTCCCGGCCAGCCTAGACGAGGCAGTGAGCTCCACCAAAAAGGCCTGGGCCTCCTGAATCCTCTTCCCTGCACTTGGGGCACCGGGAAGGGCATTTCCTTTCCCAAGGGTTCTCACCTGCTGGGAGGCGTCCATGTCCATGAGGTCATCCTTCTCCAAGACGGGCTCACTGTCAGGGGACGAGGCCTCCACTGGGATCACCACCACAGGGCTGATGTGTTCTGACAGGGCTGAGGCTCGCAGGAAGTTGGGTGGGTTCTGAAGAGGGGACACAACCTGGGCTGCTGCTTACCCGCCAAGCCCCACGGCCTTCCACAGAGGAGCTGGAGACACTGCAATGCCTGGGTATGGCCAGGCACACTCACCTCAGGCAGCTGGGGGATCTGAATAAGTCGCTTGAAGTACTGCAGGTTACTGGAGCGGAGGAACAGATCCTTCAGCCTGTGGGTGGAGAAGGGCCTCAGGGTGCTGGGTATTTTCAGCAGCTTTGCCAGCCCAGAGTTATAGGTGTCAAGGAGATGCCATCCATGTGCCAGAATTCAATTATGATGTTATAGACAAAGGTCATCTATAGCCAGACCTGGTACCCAGTGGTGAGGAAAGAGTAATTCATGATCCCAATACAAACGTCTCATTGCTGTGGACACAAGTCTGGCAGACACATCCCCCTGTGCAAGTCCGACTTAGAGTAAAATCACAGGAAGCCAATGTTCTCAAAGGATAGGCCACAAGAGAGGAAAGGGGAGAGAACTTAAGTACCAAGGTAGAGCTCTCCTCAAGGAATCCATCTGGCATTCAAACTATACATTCTCTCCCCAATCGACCAGAGGTTTCCAGAGGGCAGGGGCTGAGCCCTGCAGAGCTCTACTTTCCAAAGAACCAGGCCACAGAGGAGTTCCTCTGATCAACTTTTGTTTTGGTGTCGGGTATTGGACCCAGAGCCTCAAGTATGTTAGGTGAGCACGCTGCTGCCCCATATATAATCTTCTCAGCCCTCACTAAGATATTTCTTTTCTCATTTCCAGATCTCTCTAATCAAAATACTGAAGACCAAAATATGTGAGTACCCAGAGTGATATATTCCAAGACAGAATTATAGATCCTAACAGCAGCAACTGCCCAGTGGCAACACAGACTTTTCTCCAGCTTAGCCTCATGAACTAAGCCCTTGGGACATTATTACAGTCTTTCTTAGCTATGTCCCCACAATGTCACTGCTGCTTTCTCTCAATTCAACGACAGGGAGGCCTCAGAGAGCAGCTACTTCTGTGTGGAAGAAAGAGCTAGGCAGCTATTCATAGGAGATGTTTTCATACACTAGAAAAAAACCAAAGGGAAGAAAACCAGCTGACCACACATCCCGTCTCCCTGGGCGGAAGCCAACAGTAATAAGCTCTAGTGCTTTTGCAAGCTACCGGAATTTCACATTCCAGGAAATCAGCCCCAGGGCCTGTCTCCTAGGATTTAGTAAGTCATTTATTATTGACTATGTACCAGGCTTTCCCAGTGGAATGAGGCAGCCGGGAGGCTTGTTCAACCCTGAGCTGCTGCTTGCTCTGGGGAGCCAGCAAGAACAGTAAAAGCTCAGGGTTGAGGAGTTGTGGTCAAGAGTGAAGAAATTAGCAGGAGAAACCACAATGAGTGCCACAGTGCCAAGTCAGATGCTCTCTGTACCTCCCAGCCCCATTCTTGCACTCTTTTTCTTTTTTATTTGATACAGGGTCTTGCTACAGTTCACACTTGTAGTGATAGAGAGGGGATTACATGCATGTGCCACCATGCCAGGTTTTGGGGCTGGCATAGCATGCGGTACTGGGAATGGAATTCAGGTCCTTGCGCTTGCCAGGGAGGCATTTATGCCACTGAGTGATCTCCCCAGCCACTCCTGCTGTCTTCTTGGGACATTTGCTCTAAGAAGGAAACAAACTTCTCATTGGGTCACTCGTGTCTTCCCTTGAATGCACCAGCACAATTCACTCCTCAGCTGGGCAAGTTCCATCCCTTCTAGACTACAGAGCTGACTTATCACTGCATTGGTTCATTGTAGGGTTTACCAGCCACTATATGCATGTCACTGACTGCTGTTTGTCAGATGCAATGCTATGGATAAAGTAATGGATAAAATGATCAAACAAAAATAAAGTTGTGCTAAGAACTTGTGAGGGAAACAGATAGGGTGCATGAGGATATGAGGTAGGGCAGGAGTGGAGGATTGGGAGACAGTGAGAACAATGTGACCTACAGGGCCTGAAGATTGCCTTTCCAGGGTGACAAAAGATGACCAAGAGATGGCCATGCTGGAAGGGTCCTGCAGAGGAGGGAACAGGAAGGAGAGGGAGCAGAAAGTACCAGAATGTCGCGGCAGGCAGCAGTGGTTGCTGAAAGATGGAAACCTGGATGGACCTGGATGCACTGTTAGGGCATGAACTCAACCTGTGGAGGGACCAGACATGGGGCAGGAATCGGGGTCAGATCCCTGGCCTCAGTGGATGATGGCAGTATTTGCTGAGACAGAAAAGATTGGGAGGAAAGTAGTTCTTTGGGAGAAACCTAAATCCGGCAGAGGTGTCTAAATGAGGACATGAGACTACAGTTGAGAAGGCCTGGCTGCATATACATGCCTGGGAGCTGTCAGCATGTAAAGGGTATCAGACCAGGGAACACAGAAGACGATGTAGGGAGGAGGATGTCTTAACACAGAGCAGGTAAAGTATGATAGGTGACAGCTCTCTCTCTCTCTCTCCTGTATCCTGCTGTGGGATTTCTCAGAGACCACTTCTGGAAATATCAGTGGAACCTCCCAGCCACTGGTGGGTTTACTGCTGTCTCAGCCCTTTCCGTCATTATGTGTGAGTCATTATATGAGAGAGAGAGAGAGAGAGAGAGAGAGAGAGAGAGAGAGAGAGAGAGAGAGAGAGAGCACCACCCCTAGAGCTTTCAAGGCCCACGCTCTGTGTGGAGTAACTGATTCCACAGTGTGCTTCAATTCCCCTCCTTCCCCCTTGAGCCACTTACTTAGTGAACTGCTCCATGAAGCGGTCCCGGTGGCCTTGCAGGGTGTCGGCTGGAAGACCTAGGGGAGATCCGAAGGGCACTGAGCTGGGAGGACTAAAGGGCCTGGCCACAGTGGGGATGCAGAGAGGGCCAGCTGAGCAGGTCTGTGTCCTCCCCAAGAGCTGCCCCAAGGTCTGGTATGGAGGCTGCATGGCAGAAGTGGACACTACACTAAATGGCACTTTATCTCTGGGATCTTTCACTTAGGAAGCTTTAACCAGGGTCACATCATGAGAAAAATGTCTGAAAAATCAGTATTGATGGGCATTCTACAGAAAAACCAGATCGATACTCAAAACCTTCACCAAGAACAAGGGAACTCTTAGAAAATGTTACAGTCTAAAAGGATAAGACTATGTTGGAGCCGGGCGTGGTGGCGCAGGCCTGTAATCCCAGCACTCGGGAGACTGAGGCAGGAGGATTGTTGTGAGTTCGAGACCAGCCTGAGTTACAAAGTGAGCTAAGGCCAGCCTGAACTGCATAGTGACACCCTGTCTCAAAAAGATAAAAAAAAAAAAAAAAAAAAAAAAGAACAGAATTTTAGCCGGGCGTGGTGGCGCATGCCTGTAATCCCAGCACTCGGGAGGCTGAGGCAGGAGGATTGTTATGAGTTCGAGACCAGCCTGAGCTACAAAGTGAGCTTAAGGCCAGCCTGAACTGCATAGTGAGACCCTGTCTCAAAAAGAAAAAAAAAAAAAAAAAAGACTATGTTGGATGGTATCCCAGATGGGATCCGAGGATAAACAGGGTAAAAACCGTGGAAACCTCACTAATTAAAAACAAACAGAAAATGTGAATAAAGTACTAATTCATTAGTGACAAACACACTGTCTAAAATATAATCAAGCCAGGCATAGGGCAAATGCCTGTAATTCCAGCACTCCAGAAACTGAGGCAGGAGGATTTCTGTGAGTTCAAGCTCAGCCTGAACTACATAATGAGACCCTGTCTCAAACACAAAACAAAACCAGTGGAGGAGCTGGGTATGGGGCACCTGGAATTCTATTGTTTTGTGACTCATCTGTTTTGTAACTCATTTGAAACAAAAATAAATGTTTATTTTTATTTTTTAGCGGAACCAGGGACTGAACTCAGGCCCTTGCACTTGCAGGCAAGCGCTTATTCCACTGAGCCATCTCCCTGGCCTTAAATGTTTATTTTTAGAGCTATATATATCGCTTGAGAATCTCTAATCTGAAAACCAGAAATCCAAAATGCTCGGACACTGAAATGGTCTGAAACCCACAACCATTTAAACCTTTGGTTTGTATTTACGGATTAAAGACATCAAACTAGGAAAGTCTGTGCAAGCACCCTAAACTCTGTGGAATTCCAAACTCTTCTGCTTCCAAACACTGTGGAGAATGGACACTTAACCTGTACTGTCTGGCATTCCCTACTTGCTCCTGGCCACACAGGGCCCTGGCCCAGAGGCCCGCAGTGTGGGTCTGCTCTGCTTTTAGAAAAGCTTTTTCACTAATCACTTGCCTCCTTTCAAAACTCACCACCTTGCAGGAAACCAGCACTGTTCTGCTGCATGGCAATTCTGTAGCATCATAGAAACCATTTCTCTTCTCTTGGGATTCAGCCTACTCTCTCCCCTCCCTCCATACACAGCCATTGTCCAAAGCCCCCCCCCCCTCCATATTTTAGGACAGGGTCTACAGGGTCTCACTGTGTAGGTTATACTCCTAGTGATCCTCCTGCACACAGCCTCCCAAGTTCTGGGATTATAGGCACATGCGACCATGCCCATCTCAATCACATCTCAAGGTGCTCCTGGGGGCGGGGCTGGCAGGCAGGCCTGGGGATCAAACTCCTGGCTCCTGTGTCTGCCTATGCAGGCAGCTTTAATCTGCTGAGCTATTTGAACAGCCCTAAACCTCTCTAATCCCTGAATGGCAAATCCCAGTCTTCCTGGCTGGCTCCATTAGATGCTGCTCCCCTTGTCTCATCAGACACCCAGATTCATTACGCATCCATGACCACAGCTGAGGAGTAACCCTTTCCCCCCACCTCGTAAAGTACAGCTATGTCCCATCTGTGCCACAAAGCTTTGACTGTATCTACCTAAGCCCTGGTTTTTCCTGGTTTTCCTTCACACACATCTCTACTTGAGTATACCCTTCATGGAGGGTGCCTTAGAGTGCGGCCCAAGTGCCACCTTGGTCAGATTTATATGACAATGTACATTATTGACACAGATCCTACCAGAGACTTCCTCAAGCAGTGAGTTTAGCCCAGACATAGCATTTTAGACAAGAAATATACAAAACTATGGAGAGCTCTGTATGATCATTAGTGACCTGTGTGAGGCAGGTGCAGCCCTCATTTCCTATTTCTGCATCAAGTTCCATCTGTATAAAGGGATGGTGTTGACAGTTTGGAGATCCTGCCTTAGCTCATGTAGGTCTGGCCAGACTTTTGTACGGGTTCTAGAACATACAACAACCTTGAGGAATGGTGACATGGTGGAGATAGAGGAGAGATGAACAGCCTGCAGTCACCAGCCTGCAGCCTCCCTAGGGCCAGGAGCTCCAGGGCCTTTTGTATCAGCAGTAGAAGGCCCAGGGCACTGAAAGGGGGTGCATTGCTCCAGGGGAATCTTCAGTATGTGACCCTCCCCATGGCCCAAGGCGCATGCAGTGGCTACAGCCTTCCAACTCACAGGAGTGGAGTTTGAAGAGAAGCTTGACAGTGTAGTCATAGAGATGGCTGCAGTCCAGAATGACCTGGATCAAGGGGGCAAGGCGGCACTGCCCGGCTGTCGTCACTGACACGGAGCGGGACATGTCCAAAGAGTTGAACACTGGAAAACAAAAGGGGGAGAAAAGCAATAGGGCAAGGCAAATATAGGGTGGCCTGCAAAGGTGGGGGCCCAACACACACAGGGTGCACATGTCCTGTGCGTGCATTATCTTGTCTAGGTCATTTAACCGTTACGACCTTCCTGAGACAGGAAAGGTATCCCCACTATACAGGTGTAGAAACAGAACCTAAGTTACTTGAAGGCAGTCACCAAGCCAAGAAGTAGCTATGCTGAGATAAAGACTCAGCAGAGTCCACCAATGGTTTGATCTAGTGCCGTTGCTAAGGACGGACCACCAGCTTGATGTGTCAAGAACAGGTAAGCGAGGTTCTACCCTGTGCAAAACCCCAGGTGGCAGCCCAGGAAAGAAAAGACTTGCTTGCAACCTGGAAGAGTGACTACTCTGGGAGATGCCCGGCCTTTCTGTCTGAGAAGCTTCCTGACTTTCCATCCCTGCACCCAACACTTTGCTTAGAGTTTCTGATCTAAGGGGAGATGCATTACTATTCAAGGACAGCCCTCAGTGTTATCAGGAGCCACTTTCAGGGTGGGAAGGAGCTATGCTTCAGAACACTGCTGGCTGACCCTGGTTTACTGACCAGAGCCTACTCCGCCTATTTCGAGGCCATGCACGAACACAGCCTGACGGTAATCCCTAAGCTCTGGAAGCACCAGACCTGGCAATCATACTAGCTCGTATGTGGGGAGACATCAGACACTGATCAGAGGACAAAGGGAATCATTTAGCTGTGGCTTGCCACTTGCTTGTGAGGACAAGCAATGGGGGACACATGCTGGAGCCCTGGGCAACAGTTGGAGAGCCCATAGGCGCCAAGGAAAAGGGGCTTAGGAGCTGACCCACTGGGCTCTCAGGCTGATCCAAGCAATGGGCTGTCAGGAACAATGCTGCTTTTTACCCTCCTGCTGCTCCTGCAATTCCTCCACCAGCAGCCCCTGTCAGAGTCCCTGGACCCAGCAACTGGACGCCTGGCTGTAGACCCTCAGCTCATCCTGGCCAGGGTGTTTTTTTTTTCTTGCACCACCTGCTCCCTGCCCTTGGAGACTCTGCAAATGGCAGGCAACGACATGACTTTCTCTGAGGCACCTCTCGTGGGCAGAGCTGCCAGAGGGAAGCCCAGAGTCACACATGCTCTGTCTCCCCAGTTTCCTTGTAACAGAGTTTGGCAGCTTAAAAAAAAAAAAAAGAAAAAAAAAAAAAAAGTCCCAAACAGTTCTAATTAAAAGGCAGCTTTTCTTCTTAAGGCAAATTAAGAGCAGCTGTCACTGCAAGGCAGCCACCCATGTCTTCTGGCTTCCTCTGGCTCCACGCTGGCAAGGAAGCGCAGCCGGCCCCATCTCCCGGGCTGCTCGCCCGCTTTCCCAAAGCCTTCCAGGGATGTTCCTCGGCACCCAGTACCCTCTACAGCACGGTGGCAGCAGACAAGTCACAGCCTGTCATGGCCCCTGGTTACAGGAACGCATGCAGCCAAGCGTCGTGTGAGGCCAGCGAGAAGTCCCTGTGTGGAGCCCAGAGTGTGATGTGGAGCTTTCTGGAGTCTAGGCTCATTAGGACCACGTGAGACACAGCAGAGGCCCAGCCACCCCGCATGCCTCCACTGTTTGAATTGGTCGGGGTGGGGTTGAGGCCTTGGTCGTTTTCCAGAGACTCCCTGGTGATGCTAATATGCAATCGCCAAGGCTGGAGAGTGTATTCTCTAGCTTGGCAGCTGACAAGCGTTGGCCCTCATGAGAATCCCACGGGTAGATTCCTATGATGATGCAAATGTTCTCAGTATGTGCGCTCGCTCCTGAAATACAGCCCGGCCTGTGCAATCGATGACCTGACTTTTTTTTCCCCCTGGCACTGGGAGCGTCACACATGATAGGCAAGTGCTCTACCACTGAGCTGTATCCCTAACGCTTTTGATTTTTTTTTTTTTTTTTTTGGCAGATCCTGGGATTGAACTCAGGCCCTTGCACTTGCCAGGGAAGCACTTATTCTACTAAGCCATCTCCCCAGCCCCTTGACTTTTATTCTGAGATGAAGACTTGACAAGTTTTCCAGGCTGATCCTTAATTTACAATCCTCCTGCCTCAGCTTTCTGAATAGTTGGAATTATAGGTGTGTGTGCCATAGCGCCCAGCTAAGATTTGACCTTTATGAGTTACTTAATTATCATCAATTTATTTTATTCATTTTTTGTGGAACTGGGGATTGAACTCAGACCCTTGCGCTTGCCAGGGAAGCACTTATTCTACTGAGCCATCGCCCCAGCCCAATTGTCATCAATTTAAATACAGATGTTCCTCAAAGTATGATGGGGTTGTGTCACAGCTAAGTCTATTGTAAATAAAATAGTGATAAAAATATGCATTTAACACCTCAGTGTGGGTGATGCTTCCATTACTCTACAGTTGGGCAAAACCATCTAACACAAAGCTTATTTGACATAAAATGCCGTTTAGCTCATGTAATCCACTCAACACTGAGAACAGAGAGTGCAAACAGGCTGGCTGCATGGGCATGCTTCATACCACCTCCAATGCTGGAAAACCTCAAATCCCCCCCCACTGTAAGCTGAGTGGCCATCTGCAGTCATGCTACATCCCCAGCCTTCATTCATAATTTCATTTAAGGAGACCCTGGAGATTAAACCCAGGGCCTTGGTACTGAGCTACGTACCCTCTCTTTTTATTCTTTTACACTATTATGAGACAGGGTCTATGCTTAGTTACCTACATGGGACTCAAACTTGAGATTCTCCTGTCTTAGTCTCCCAAGTGATAGGTTTAAAGGCATGCACCACCGTGCCTAGCTCTGTTCACATTCTTTTTTTTTTTTTTTTTTTTTTTTTTGGCAGAACTGGGGATTGAACTGAGGCTTTTGCGCTTACCAGTGAAGTGCTTATTCTACTGAGCCATCTCCCCAGCTCCCTCACATTCTTTTATGCAAGTCTTTCAAACTAAAAAGAACAATGGATAAATCTGTACCATTTCTCTTATGGGCCCAGGAATGCCACAGGGATGAGCAATTCTATGTATAATCTGTATTTTATTTCTTACATATTTATTGACTTTTTTTTTAAACAGTCTCATGAGTAGTTCAGGACCAACCTAGATAGCCCAGGCTAGCCTTGAACTCAGGATAATCCTCTTGCCTCAGCCTTGCCAGTACTGGGATTACAGGCGTGCACCACTGTACCCAGCAAATTTATTCATTTGTATATAAGGCTCTGCTCAAATACATTGCTACCAGCCTGCCATCTTTTTCCCACAAATCACAATTTCCCGCTGTTTCTGGCGTTTCTCTGCCCATGTTCGATGCTGAACTGATTGGTGGAAGTATTAGGGAACTTGTGCATTGGCACAGCCCTTCACCAGTGCTGCAGCAGGACACTCACAGGCAGTTTTTGCTGCCTGGCTAAACACCCTTAAGGAAATGGCAATTCAGAGAGCCTGAGCCCAAGATTAGGCCCTTCTGTGCACACAGGAGACCGCACGGCATGTGCAAGATGCTCAGTGTGTTATGCGCTCCTCTGTTCACATCCTGGTCTAAAAACACAGTGACTCTTAGGATCTGGGCTACTATGTCCCTCAGGGAAAGGAGCAGAGCCCAGCTGGAAGGCGAGATGATGAAGAAAAGGCAGCAGCTGTGGCTTGCCTGGGACGAGTTAGCAGCCAAGCGTCAGGGAGCACCTGAGGCCTCGGCCCAAGGGAGCCTGGTGGGCAGCAGCCACCCCTGCCAGCTGAGCAGGGCTTCATGGCTACCTGGCTGTCAACTGCTTAAGCATCAGTCATAAGCCATGCCTTCTGAGTGGAAACCTGAGGGGCAGCCTAGCTCTGATGACACAAGAAGGAAGCGAGGACAGCCGAGGGCCGCAGCCACAGACTGTGGCTGTCAGAGAGGCGAGACCCATCTATAGACCTCACAGACCCAGGCCTCAGGAAGGAGGCCTGCAGGACCTTTCTGTCTGATATGAAACTACCAGCTTTGAAAATACAGAAGAGCTTCAGCCCCTCTTGGCATGAGGAATGAGGTGGCAGAGATGGGTGTGAACGGCCTCACTCACGTACACTGAGGCAGCAGGGTGAGTGCAGGCTGCACCAGCTGTGCCCAGTGGGGAAGCCAGCTGGGAACCAGGCAATGCAGGGAAGAGACTCACCAGTTTGGAAGAGATTCAGTTCACACTCCAGGTAGTCAAACATCTCCACTGTTAGCTGGAAACTGGACAAGAAGAGAGGGAGCATCAGTCCCAAGGCCCGAGGCAGGTGTCTGTGCTTGTGTGTGCTGCTGGCGATCGGTCCCAGGACTGCTCCCTCTGCCTCCAAGCCGTGCGTGCTGGACCGTTCCCTGCCCGGCCCTCCACACGCCCCGTTCTGCTGCTCAGTCCCTCACCGCACACATATAAGCACAAGTGCAAGTGTGCACACGCACACTCCAGCTCCAACAGTTCCCAACCTGAGGAGTATTGAGGCCACCAGAAGAACACGCAGGACAGAAGCCGCAGTGCCAAGGGAAGGTAGTGAAGGATGGGTGCTGGTGTTTGTTTGGGAGCAGAAAGTGACATGGAGGGAAGCTGAGGGGTGAGATGCCCAAGCAGAGGCTCTGGATGTGGCCCCGTGGCCCTATCCAGCCTTGGCCCTAGCCATCAGGCCCTCTCTATGGTCCTAACAGGAAGTGACAGAATCACAGGTGTCTCCCCCACCAGGCCCAGAGCTATGAGAGTCACTACTTACAAATTGTTGACGTCACTTTCCCCAGCTTCGTCCAGCTGCCGGTCACTCATCTGAAGGTTGCCTGGGAACCTGGGGTTCTGGGAGGGAGCAGAGAAGAGAGGTCAGAACAGGCCCATGAGCAGTCTCCTTGGAGCCCAACAAAGCTCAGATAGCAAGCAGTCTACAGTGTCTGTAGAGCAGGTACACCCAAGGGTGGCTCCACTCCTGTCAGGTAGGTCGGGCCAGACCACATGCTCTCCTACACACAGAGCTGTGAGTGCCCCGTGGCAAGAACACCCGCTCTGTGTCGCCCTCTGGGCTAGTAGGGAGCTCCTCCTTGCCATCTCTGTCAGAATGAAGAATGGCAGAATGAAGCCCCATGGGAACAGTGTCGCCTGTCAGCCATCGCACATTGATTTATCCTCGGTGCCTTGTTCCACAAAAAAAAAGAAAAGCCCCACCCAGGTCAAAGAGAAAATCTGCAAATTCCAAAGAGAAAGTGACAAAGAACAGAAGCAGCATGCAGCTTTTCTATGAGACACCAAGTGGAAAAGCTAATGAGCAATGCCCCTCCCACTGTCCTCTATCCTTCTTGGAGATGCTGCTGAGTTTAAGAAAAGGACACCCAGACTGGTGCAATAGCTCTGCAGTCTAAGCACCTGCCTGGCAAGCGTGAGGACCTGGGTTCGATCCCTAGTACTGCTGGTGGTAGTGCATGCCTGTAACCCCAGCCCTGGCAAAGCTGAGACAGGAGGATCACAAGTTTGAGTTGCGTACTTAGACCCTGTGCCAAATACATAAATAAAAAAAGGTTAAAAAAAAAAAAAAGACATTCATCCTCTTCTCAGCTTTTGCAAAACAATTACAGAAACAAACTAGAAAAATAATTTGTAGAGAAAAATAATTGTAATTGTATCACGTCATGCCCTCTTTGTCCACATGGTTCATCTGAAGTGGATGGAGCCATAGGACAAGGGTGTAGGCCATGGATAAGTGAATGCTTTTTTTTTGGTGGTACCAGGGATCAAACTCAGGACCTTGAGCTTGCCGGGCAAGCACTTATTCCACTGAGCCCTACTTTCTGAGACAGAAACCCTGAGATGAGAGAGGTAGGCAGTAGGAGGCCACCATTTATTTTATTTTTTTTATTCCACCCAAGTTTCCACTGTGCTTCACCAAGTGTGGCCCCAGGGAATGTGTCAGCAATGTAAATTCCCAAGCCCTCAGCAGAACCATTACATCAGACTAGGGAAGGCAGAATTCATGTGGGTTCTCAGCAGCCTCTGGGTGACCCTGACAGGTGGCAGAGTGGGGGCTTGGTCCGGGAAGCTTTGCAGCGGAAGCACAGTGGGGAGCAGGAGCAGGAGGGCAGGTGCAAGAGGCAGGGGACACCGCACACATGCCAAACACCCTCTTCCCTTCCCCTCAGCAGTCCTCAAGCAGGAAGTTGTTCTCATTTGGGAACTGAGGACCCTAGGGTGGGGTTGAGACAGGCTGGCCAGAAGCTGCAGTACGGACGTGGGTCACTCTGGGTAAAACAAAAACTGGATGGCTTTTGGGTATAGATAGAAACAGTGGGCCGAATTGGGTGCAAGGCCCACAGGGGCCTGGAGCTGCAGGCAGGGGTGCACTTGGAGAGGCTAGAATCGCTCTGGAATTATTTCCTCTGTGGGCACGAGGCACCTGGGCAAGGCAACTTCTTCACAGCTAATCTATGCAGCATCAGCTTCGAGCTCACTGCCCATGCCAGGCACACAAAGGTACCAGCTCACTGCTAGCACCTGAAGCCTGCTGGGCCATACAACCCTGCTCTTGAGGCTGTGAGTGGAGCTCAGGGGCAGAGTGCTTGCTCAGCAGGTACGAGGCCCTGGGTTTTATCCCAGGAACAACATACACAGAACCTTGAACTATTTTCACAGTTTACCTCTGTCCCCACTTTCCATCTTTCAGAAGGGGACAGCTGGGGCTCCAAAGTTTGGGATCCCCTCCTCCATTCTCCTACCAGGAAGTCCCAGCTGGCAGCTGTTCCACCGGCAGGGAAGGCCTAGGCCACAGGAAGCAGCAGAGACATGATTCTGGTTCCCACTTCCCCTTGCATCCTGTGAGTATGGTCCTAACGTTCCACCCTCTTCCGGGAACTGTTGGCAGCCTGGGGAACCTTCACGCCTCCCCCCCATCTCGGGGGTGTCAGGTGCCCGCCCACATGGGGGACTCTGAGCTGGCAAGCCTTCCCCCAACCTACTGTGGTGGCAGATTTTGGGGAAGCCTCCAGGCTCAGCTCTGCCCTATGGAAGGGGGCGGTGGGGTCTTGTATGGGGGGTGCTCATCCTCCACCGCCCTGCCTGCCAAGGCCAGGCCGCACTTTCTTCTTGGGTCCCCACATTTCTCTGCTCCACAAACTTGGCTTAGCTTTTGGTCACTATACCGCATTCATCCAAGTCCCTGGCATCCAGGCAACAGCCATCCTCTGTGGCAGCCGGGTCCTGTAAATCTTCCTTCTACAATTCCAGTGCCTTTGACACCCTCTTGAGACCCTACCGTTATCACTTGGAACTGTCTCTGGAGACCTCCTGACCACACCCTTCATTTTGCCATACCAACTGGGCCTCACCCCTGTGGTCTCATCCTTTCCCGGCCTCCCTGGCCCCCTTCTGGATTGCTCCTTCCTTTCATCAAGACGTTAGGGCTAGTGGCTTGGTGTTCCTCCACCTTCCCAGCCCATCTAAACAGTCATCTTTCTGTCACACTGCCATGAAAGCCCACGGGGCCTGGGTACTCGTCACACACCACACTTAGGACCAGCTGCCAAATGTCTCCAAAGACATTTGGCTCACAGCTGGTGTCACTATTCATTTGTACTCTCTGACCCTCACCATCCGTCTCTGTCAGCTCGGGTTGAATACTGCCATTGACTTTTCAGTTCTTGAGGCCCAAGATCAAGGTGCTGGCAAATCTTGTCCCTCGTGAGGACCGCATTCTGGCTTGTCCCTCAAAGGCACAAAGAAATCTTCCCTCACGACCTCTGACCTTAAATCCCCACCACTGTGGAAGCTGAGGTTTCAATATATGAAGTGGGGACACATTCAGTCTGTAATAGTGCTCTTCAGAAGCCCTTGCCACAGACCCCTTGCCTGTCCTGCACTGCCCCGGCCATTGGTATCAGCTCCCCTCTCTGCCAGTGTTCTGCCCTAGGCAGGAGGCCTCAGCCCTCGCTGTTCATGCCCTTCCTGGCTTCCAGTCCTCTACTTCCCTCCCTCTTTCCGCTACCAAAGGAGGAGAGCCAGCACCTTTCTGTGCCCAGCACTACCCCTCTCTGTTCCTCTCAGCCAGTCTGGACTGGGTACTTACTTGTGGGCTACAAGTAGCACAGACAGAGGACACAAGGGCACAGGATACCTGTTCTGTCCTTGGGGACCCCAGTCCTACTCATTTCCATCTTTAACTTCTGTTCCTTTATTCTCACAAACTCATACCTGCTGGATTCCTTACCAGCAGCAACCAAGAGGGCAAAGTGCCAGATAACCACTGTCCCCCAAGTCCGAGCTTAGCTGTGCCACTTACACCCCAGGCCAGAGAGACCCCGCTGCTGCCATCCATCCTCTTTCCTCTCCTTTCCTGGAAGACTCTGGAGGCCTGGGTGGGGCAAGGCTTCTCTTCTGAGCTTCCTAGTTTAGGCCCATGGTGGCTGCTGAGCAATGTACATGGAGGGTAAGGAGGAACAGCCATGGAGGTGTCTGTGGTGTCCCACAGGCTTGGGTTCAAATCCAAGCTTCACCATTGAGTAATCACATGAGGGGGCTAGGGACTCAACTGCTCTCCAAAAGGCATTTTCTTTTTTTTTTTTGTAGATTTTTTATTTTAATTTTATTGAAGTACAAATATCAATGAGACAGTTTTAAGATACCTTGACAAGATGGATCTGATAAATTAATACATTGTAAACTGTTTTCATAACGTTTTAGTATCATACAAAAGGCATTTTCTGAGGTGTGGCACCTATGCCATATGGCTGCTGTCCTCTGTTAAACATATCCTCTATAGGCCGGGCGTGGTGGCGCATGCCTGTAATCCCAGCACTTGGGAGGCTGAGGCAGGAGGATTGTTGTGAGTTTGAGACCAGCCTGAGCTATAAAGTGAGCTTAAGGCCAGCCTGAACTGCATAGTGAGACCCTGTCTCAAAAAGACAAAAAAAAAAAAAGTATCCTCTGTAAAATGTTTAAGAGAGGACAGCAGTGCTGACCAGTCAAAACTACCCTTCAAATTCATCACAGACAGCACAGAGAAAGACACCAGTGAGGGAATTTCCTCCATCTTTTCCCTTCTCCATTTCCTCCCTGGCCCGAGCTGCTTTTTCCTCCACAGGTGGCCGCTCTGCTCTGCCCGATGTACACTGGCCTGAGGTCACAGAGACCAGCGTTTTGCGACCCCTAAGTGTCCCTCACACTGTTACAGGCCATAGTGGTGTGAGTCCTGTGCCCCTCTCGGAGCAGACTTGACCCCTTCGCTTATGCACCCTCTGGTCCCTGGCAGTTTCCCTGTACCAAGGTGCGGAAATACCAGCCAAGCCAGACACGGATTAAAATCAGATCTGGTGTGGATATTCGCGAGGAACTGTATTAGCAGTGGAGTGCGGGCATCGGTCACATCTCCCCAAGGAAGCCTGGTGGATGCGAGTCGTTTGTGAGAGGGGAACAGGAGGTTCTGAACACAACGGTCAAAACCCTGTCTGTCCATCCTGTTGTACCCCTGGGGCGTGGCTGGGGCAGCACTACCGCCTCCCACCTGGCGGGGCACGGGGCGCATACGCGGGACTCACTTTGGTGTGGTACTCCATCTTTGTTCTCAGCAGTTTCAGGTAGATGCTGCAGAGCTGTCCATACCCCTCACTCAGGTGGCCCTGTGGGAAGACAGAAAGCAGTGTGACCACTGAGGACAGCTGGGTAAGGGGCCTGCAGCCAGGGCATCTTCCGAAAAGAGCTATCCTTTTCTGTGAAAATGACCTCCAGGCATGAAAGTGCACATCTGTCATCTCAGCACTCTGGGAGGCTGAGGCAGGAGGCTTTTAAGTTTGAACCCAGGCCAAGCAACTCAGTGACCTAGAGAGATCTTGTCTCAGAATAAAAATTTTCAAGTGTAAAAATAGGCCTGGGGATGTAGGTGAATGTGAAGGCCCTGAGTTCAACCCTCCATGCCCTAAGAGAGAAAAAGAAAGAAAGAAAGAAAGAAAGAAAGAAAGAAAGAAAGAAAGAAAGAAAGAAAGAAAGAAAGAGACAGAGAGCTGGCCAAACAGCTCAGCGGCAAGTAGGCGCAGGGGCTGGGAGTTTGATCTCTGGGCCTGCTGTGCTGGCCCTGCCCCCAGGGCATGCCCAGATGGCAATTGAGACTGGGCATGTTGGTGCCCCAGCACTTTGGGAGGCTGTAAACAGGCAGATCACTACAAATCTGATCTAGTAGTGAGACCCTGAACAACCGTAGACCCTTCCCTAAAAAATAAAAAAGGTTAGTGGCTAAAAATTTGGAATATACAGAAAAGTACACACATGAACACATCACCCTATTTTTATACTGCTAATTAAGCATCACCATGGATAACACCTTCTGGGTATAAACCTTCCTTTCATTTTTTTTTCAATTTTAAAAGAAACTGCATGGATCCCCTTATTCTGTGCACCGCCAGCACTCAGGGCCTCCCCGGCCATTGCCAGCGTTTCAGCGATGAACCCACAGTAACAATCGCCGACACCCAAGTCCAAGCTCGTGGTAGGGCACACTCTCTGTGTTGCACATGCTATAGGTCCCGACAAGCATGACATGGATCTACCATGATGGCACCACACACCAGGGTCTCAGCGCCCAAAGGCCCTTGGGGCATCACCTTTGTCCTATCTAAAACTGGAATCGATGTATGTTTTTCACCCAGTGTACTGTGATGTGTTCTTGAGCCATCTTCTATATTATATTTTGCCTTTGAGATGGGCTCTCCCCATGTTGCCCAGGTAGGTCTCAGATTTCTGGGTGATCATCTAGCCTCATCCCCCCAAGCAGCTGGGACTACTGGCTTGCATCCTGGTTCTGGACATCATCATTTTCAGTGGCTGCCCAGTTCCTTTTAAGTATATATTGTAATTTACTAAACTGATTCAATACATTCAAAGCAGGTGAACCTGATTCAAATAAGCTAAAAATTTTGCTGTTATAAATTACATTTTGGTGAACATTTAAAATCTATATTATATATAGGTAATAACTATAATAAAAACTGTGGTATTTCCACCCATGAAGACCTTGTCCACTGGTCACGTCCACCCAACACAACATTTCCTTACAACTCAATCCCTTTCTCCTTGAGACTGGGTCTTGCTATGTTGCCTGGGTGGGCCTTGAGCTCCAGGGCCCACGCAATCTCCTGCCTTAGAGTCCTGAGCGCTGGAACGACAGAAGCACTGCCATGCCCAGCTTGTGGTACAGCCCTGCACACGACATGAGGGCTTCCTATGGTCAATTCAGGGCAAGGGTTTCCACTTTAAGAATTTTAGACTCCAATCTGATCATTCATGGTCCAACTAGGGGATACTTCTATGCTGCCTCTCTAAACACAGTAGAAGACGTCTTCAGCTGGACTCCAGGTGATAAAGAGATCTTTACTAGTTCATGGGGTGGGGCTGAAACACAAAGCCTCCTGAGCCTTCCTATGGGAAGGGCAAATTACCAGTGATATCTGCAACTCCCAGGCATCTACAAAAAAGGAGGGACATGGGTTCCCAGGAGAGTTCTGCTCCCTACAATCTTATTTATTTTTGTGGAATGGGGGTTGACCTCAGGCCCTTGTGCTTGCCAGGCAAGCACTTATTCTACTGAGCTATCTCCCTGGCCTGACATTTTTTAATTTTTTTATTCAGTCTCTTTCAAATGTCCTTTAGGGGAGATTCCAAAAAGAGCACCTATGGAGGGCGGGGATCAGGGGAAAGCAAAACATCAACCACTCCTGCCAGTGCTTTCAGAATAGATTTTCTAGGGCTGATTTATATTTTCTGAAGTTTTATGTAATACTTATTCATTCTAGAGAAATTGGAAATTGCTAGAAAGTGAAAAGATAAGATGATTAACAGAAAAATGCCTAAGGATGAGAAAGTAAGGACAATGGGGCGTGGTGGCACATGCCTAGTCCCAAGGGCTACAGAGTTGAGGCCAACCTGAGCAACAAGGACTGAGTCCTTGTCTCAAAAAAAATCTAAAAGGAGCTGGAGATGTAGCTCAGAACAAGGGATTCAATATCCATTACCAAAATCAAAACACAAAAAGGCTCGGATGGGGCCGGGGAGATGGCTCAGTAGAATAAGCGCTTCCCTGGCAAGCACAAGGGTCTGAATTCAATCCCCAGTTCCACCAAAAAAAAAAAAAAGGCTCTGATTTTGAGACTCTTAATCCAAGGTGAGAGACAGTAGTTATGGTTCTATCTACACGTTAGCCTAGAGTCCCAGGCACTCACAGGCATAGGTTTCTGAGAGGTGACTAAATCAGCGGGGTGATGCAGCTAAATGTGCTGCTAGGAGGCGGGGCCTGGTTGGAAGATGTGGGTCACTGTCAGAGTGACCCAGAAGGGCTTAAATCCCCCTTCCTCATCTGTCTGAGCTCTCTGCTTCCTGGATGCCCTGGTATCAGCAACTTTTCCTCTGCCTTCCTGTCTTGAAATCAGCTGACTATCAAATGAACTCTCTAAAAAAGGTGAACCAAAATAAATCTCTCCTCTTTTAAGTTGTGGGTGTTGGAAAATGTGTCAGAAAGTGACTAAGACAGAACTGCATAGGAAGAAAGGCCCAGGATCCTAGCCCAAGCAACAGGGCTAGAAACTTGGGATGACTTTCCTACTGAAAAGGATTAAAGAAATAATAGGTTTTCTGGGCCTCAAGGTCCAAATGGTGACCAGGAAGTAGGGCTCTGGCTTGCCCAGGTGGAAGAACTGAGTGAAAGGGTCAGGAGACTGCTCCTGGTGTTATAGCCAGCCCAATTAGATAGAAATACTATAGGCAGGTAGGCAGGCAGACAGGGCCAGGCCCTCAAGGAGACGGCACCGAAGACGAGATACCCTGCAACTGTGAGCGGGATGGCTGCTCCCGCGGTGGGCCAGACCTGAAGACCAAAGATCAAACAAATGCCGACCTCCCTAAAGATAAGCACCCTGGATTGATCATCACCTTGAGGAGGCCAGGAAGAAGCACTAATCTGACTGCTACTGGCTACTGGCTAAACTCCTGTTCTATGTTCATGCCTCATTGCTATGTGACCTTATTGGTTGACCACAGTTTTGTCCCACCTCATGCCCACCTAAGCAAGTTTCCATGTTGTCCACCTTAGATCCACCCCACCATGTGGTTTTACTCTATAAAATCCTTGGGAATGGTAGATTCCTGGGGATAACCCACTTGGATCCCCCTTCTGTCCATCTCTCAGATAGAAGCTTTTCTCCCCTAATAAATATTCTGCTCTTAACCTCCATTTGTTCCTAAAATTCATTTTTTGATTTTAGACAATACGAACTTATCCTGAGTACCTTTCAGGTTGGGAGTTTCATTCCCCTGTATCACTGGGTACAAAGGAAGTAAGGGTAAATTGAAAATCACGTATGTATGTGTGCATGTGTGTGTGTGTGTGTGTGTGTGTGTACACAAACGCACATATATACACACTCTGGCATTCCTGAATAGAGGAATTCCTCTCTGAGGACTGTTTCCTTAGAATATTCTTATGACCAGAGAGAGGGAAAGGAAATCTGCTCCTGAGAATTGGACCCACAAGCCAGGCCTCAAGGGGATCCTGACAGAATTCATAAAACCTCCAGCTGACAATTTAATTTAGAATGATCTTAATAGAAGCAAACAATAAATCTCTCTGGAGGAATCTGATTTTGTTATAGACTTCAAAGAGTTTCCATAAGTAAAATCTCAAGGAAAACAAGTAGCTCACAGTAAAAAATAACTAAACATAAAAGAAAAATACAAAGCATGAACAAAATTCACCAGAAGTGCCAGATGGCAGAAATATATCTCTAAGGGCTTCTGCTAACACAATTATAAAAAGAGGTATGTGAGCCAGGCATGGTGGAGCCCATCTGTAAGCCTTGCATTCAGGAGGCTGAGGCAGGAGGATTGCCCTGAACTCAGTGTCAGCCTGGGCTATATATGCAAGCTCAAGGGCAGCCAGAACCATACAGCAAGACCCTGACTCATAAAAACTAAATCAAACCAAACCAAATCACAAACAACTTATATATGAAAATATATGAAATAACTATGCTTATTATATCAAAATATATGAGAGATTTCAAAGTAATTGGAAGGCATAAAAATTTAAAAATTACCAAGCCCCCCCAAAAAAAGATAAGAGGGCTGGTGAGATAGCTCAGCAGATGAAGCACCTGTGTAGGTAAGTGCAGGGACTGGGGTTCGATCCCCAGCACCACATACTGTGCTGGCCCCAGCTCTGCCCCGGGCACGTTGAACCACTCACCAGGACCCAGCATGGTGGCACAGCACTGAGGAGGCTGAAAACAGGAGGATCACTACGAGTCTGAGCCACATAGTGAAACCCTGTACCAAATACATAATTAAAAAAAAAAAAAAGGATAAGTATTGAAAGCAATGAAAAACACTAAAATAGAAAACTTTATGAGAACATTTAACAACAGGCTAGCCCCAGCTGAAGAAGGAATAAGTGCGTTGAAATCTAGACCAGATGAAATTACCCAAGTTGCAGGAGAGACCAATCAGTAGAAACAAAGCAATACAGCAGTTTAATGACATGGTAAAAATCACTGACAAAATCCCAACCAAGGTCTCAGAAAGGAAAGGGACTTGGGCAAAGGGAGTATTTGAAGTGACAATCAGAAATGTTCATAGCTGATAAAAGATACAAAAATAGCCAGGCACAGTACTGAATACTCAAAACCCTAAGCCCAGCACTGTGGGAAGCTGAGGCAGGAGCAGCACAAATCTGAACCTAGCCTGGGCAATTTAGCCAAATCCTATCTCACAACAATAATTATAAAATGATAATGGGACAGGATGTAACTCACTGTGAAAATTAAGGGTTCAACACTCAGTACTGCAACAATAGCCAACATGACCACAGAAAAATCACAGATTAGCTACAAATGAACAATGGTCAGTCTCACAGCCGACTTCCAAGAAAACAATGGAAGCTGGAAGTCGGTGGAAGGATGGCTTGAATAATAGTCTTCATGCACTGGGAGAAAATAACTGTTGGCCTAGAATTCTAAATTAGAGAAGACAGCTTCCATGAATGAGGCTAAAACAAAGACCTTCTCACACAATCAAAAAAAGGTGTCTGTCACTAGCAGACTCTCAGTGTAGAAAGTTCTAGCAGAATTCAGGCAGAAAATGAGCCCAGGTGAAAGGTCTGAGAAGGGTGCGTAATAAAATAATACCTTCAGTTTATAAAGAGAAAACATACAACATTAGTAGTGAATGTTATTAAAATATTAAGGTCTTTATGTTCTACAAGAAACAGACAGATACAAAATTCAGACCCTGATAAACTACTCAAGATCTTGTTATTAAGGAATATACTGACAATTTTAAAAAATAGAATTTTAAAAATGCCCCAACAAGTAATGAAGAGAAAAACAGAATGATAAAAAAATCCCAACCAACCTGAGAGAAAGAAAAGTAGAATAAAAACAGATGAGACTGCCGGGCGTGGTGGCGCAGGCCTGTAATCCCAGCACTCGGGAGGCTGAGGCAGGAGGATTGTTGTGAGTTCGAGACCAGCCTGAGCTACAAAGTGAGCTTAAGGCCAGCCTGAACTGCATAGTGAGACCTTGTCTCAAAAAGACAAAAAAAAAAAAAACAAAAAACAAAAAACAGATGAGACAAATAGAAAAGCACAAGATAGTACAGGGGATGTGAGGGCTGAAGGTGTAGCTTAGTGGTAGAGACGTGGGGTTCAATCCCAAGCACCAAAATAGAATCCCAAACCAAACCAAAAATTAAAAAAAAGAATTATAAACCTAAATATATCCTGTATTACAATAAATATAAGTGGATCAAATACCCAGTTAAAAGACAAAGATTACCATCCTGAGTAAAACAAAAACAAAATTGTTTGTAGCTCATCTCAATAACATAGCAAGATCTCATCTCAAAAACCAAACCAAAATAAAAATTCAACTATGTGTTTATTTATTTGGTACTGCCTGCTTGCCAGGCAAGCACTGAGCTGTTGAGTTATATACTCAACATAGTAAAATGCTATTTATAAAACATTCCCAAAAGATGAGACTATTGTGGAGCTGGGGAGATGGCTCAGTGGAATAAGTGCTTCCCTGGCAAGCGCAAGGGTCTAAGTTCAATTCCCAGTTGAGACTATTGTGAAGCTGAAAGTAAAAGAATAGTGCATGCCTATAATCCCAGTGCTGAGGAGGCTGAGGCAGGAGTACTGCTATGCATTTAAGGCCAGCCTGTGAGAGCCAGTCTTTAAAAAAAAAGGGGGGGGGGTGCAGGGAGATGGTCCAGTGGAATACTGGCAAGCACAAGGGCCTGAGTTCAATTCGTGGTTCTGCCAAAATGAGGGCCAGTGAGATAGCTCAGCAGCACTAAGTGCCTGCTTAGGCAAGCACAAGGACAGGGGTTCCATCTCACACCACATGCTGTGCTAGCCCCGCCCCCAAGCAAGCTGAGCAGGCTGAGACCAGGCTTGGTGGCACATGCCTGTAATCTCAGCACTGGGGAGGACCACTATGAGTCTGAGCTGCACAGTGAGACCCTGTACCATATGCATTAAGAAAAAAGAATGGCAAAGGATATCTCAAGAAAATTCTAGAGCTGTGTAGGCCATAGGGAATATCTGGTCACAAATCTCAGCTCTGTTCAGATAACACAGCTTGTGATTTCAGGATGAACCACTTTCCTCTCTGGACCTGTTCTCACCTATGACCAGATTGGACTAGGTAGTTCGTGAGTGCTGGATACAGCTAGGGCCAAATGGAAAGGCTGCCGTGTGGCTCTCAGCCAGGGCGGGGCGCATGCAGAACATGCTTTTCAAATGACTTTAATATTGCCATGTACCTCCCCTCTTATCCTAAGGCACTGAAAATCCCCAGCTAGGAAAAAACAGTGGGGGATTGGTACTAAGAATTTATTTACTTATTTAGAAAAATTATTTATTTGGTACATGGTCTCACTACACAGCTCAGACTTATAGCGACCTTCCTGTCTCAGCCTCCCCAGTGCTGGGATTATAGGTGTGCACTACCACACCCGGTTTTGGTGGCCGGCACGGCATACCTGGTGTGGCATGCGGTATTGGAGATCAAATCTGGGTCCTCATGCTTGCCAGGCAGACACTTAAGACTGCTGAGCTATCTCTCCAGCTCCAGTACTAAGAATTAAAGGGGCTGGGGAGATGGCTCAGTAGAATAAGCACTTCCTTGGCAAGCACTAGGGTCTGGGTTCAAACCCTGGTTCCTCCACAAAAAAAAAAAAAAAAAAAAAAGAAAAAAAAATCTGTGGCCACCAAGGGAAACCCTGGACAGCTCTGAGACATGCGGTGCCACTGGTAGGAGAGGCTTGAAGCCCTGGAACTTCTCTGCAGCTTCTGGGTGTCAAGCAAGACAGTGGACATGGTGGTAGTATCTGGTGCCATCTTTAGCTCCTTCCTAATATGTATGGGAGCAATTCTAAACAAGGTGTAAGAGAAGAATTGTTCCACCCTGTAGTCCTTGTTCTGGGGCCCCGGACACATCTCCAAACTCACCCACATCCTGCTCATGTCACTCAGTTCATTTTTGTATCTCAGGGAGTCCTTCAGAACCTGGGGAGGTAAGAGGAGAGCCATGAGGGAACAGAAGGGACAGCCAGGGCACAGCCCAGCTGGGCCTGGACAGGCAGATTGGGAGAGGTGCTTCCGTCTCTCTGGTAACCTAAAGGGCAGGAGAAAGGGGCAGTAGACCCCAAACTCGAAGCCCAAGTGGTCACTTTCCCCACAAGCTTCTCTGGCTTCTAGGCCTCCCCTCCATTCCCAGGAACTCACGTTTGGGTGTCCATCGCGGAGAAGTTTGTGGAAGACATGGCAGAACTTCCAGCAGAGCATGGCGTTGCTGGAGAGAGGCAGCCGGTTGACGACGGACCAGAAGGTCTGAGCCCCCTTCTCATGGTGGGTGCCCAAGATGCACGGTGAGGGGAGTCATGGAAAGCAATGGTGTGGGCCCTGCCATAGGCAGCCAATGCCCCGGACAGGGCAGCGACAGGCTACTGAGGAGTGTCAGGAAGCTACTGAGGTCACATGGTGCCACTCCTGAGGGATGAGAGCACTTGGGACATCACTCACTGCGAAGGCCCAGAGAGTAGGGCGTTCGTTCTGACAATTTTTTTTTTTTTTTTTTTTTTTTGTCTTTTTGAGACAGGGTCTCACTATGCAGTTCAGGCTGGCCTCGAGCTCACTTTGTAGCTCAGGCTGGTCTCGAACTCACAACAATCCTCCTGTCTCAGCCTCCCGAGTGCTGGGATTACAGGCATGAGCCACCACGCCCGGCCCTCGTTCTGACAATTTTTGAGCAGATGGCAATAAAATGCCCTTTTCTGGTGAGGTCTGTCTTGTAAGAAAATTCCCTCAGGGACAGAAGCATCTTGAAAGACAGTGTTTCTTCCTAACTTGTACACATGTCCCCAGGGCCAGGAGCAGTTCCTGGCTTGCCCTCCTCTGAGAGTGCCAAGTAGGTGGTGGGGCCTTTGGGAAATAAACACAGCTAACATTTTAACAATATATGATACCTTCTCAGAATTCTTCCTTAGAGATTACTAAGAGAAAGTGAGGGCTGGGGGTTGTAGCACAGCATGCATGAAGCCCTAGGTTCTATCTTTAGTACTACAAAAACAAATGCATGAATATAAGTAAGCGTGTGTTGCAGTGCTCCATTCCGGACCCTGGCTAAAACACCCTTCCTGCAGTCTCCAAATGCCTGAAGCCCCCACCTCTTCCATCAGTCTTCCTGGCATCCTTCAGGGACACCTCCCAATGCCCTGGGGCCACTCCTTTCATGACCTAACTCCAAACACACGCACCAATTGCAGACCACCTGCTGCAGTCAGCACGTAAGAACATCCATCTGGCTTTGAATGCTTTCTGCTTTAGCATTCAGATCTCAGCCATTAAGAGAACCATTTCTGGAGGAGCGGTTTCTACGAGTCTCTGCTTAATGAGGCCTCAAGGCCCCCTTACTAAGCCTCGTCAGCCCCGAGCAAGCCCTTGGCTCAGACACGAAGCCTCTGCATCCAAGCACAGGTGAGGAGCCTGGCACCAGGAAGGGAAAATCCTTCGCCTGGGGTCATCTCAGAGAGCGATGACTCATCTGGAACACATGTTGTTTGCTCCTGTGCTGAAGGTGCCACACAGCTCCTTCCCTGGATGAAAACTGTCATTCTGGGAGGGGTGGCTGTGAACACAGCTGCTGGGGAGAAGCTGAAATCAGCTTTTGGTGTTGGAGCAGTTTTGCACACCACTCAGGAATACTTAGCAGCCTCTGTCTACATATAAGCCATGCAGTCTGAAAGAAGCCCAGAGACCTGCCTAGCATTCTTTGGTTTTAGGAGCCTTTTTATGACCCTTAAAGTATTTGTCAGGTCCTGCAACTGGTGCCCAGAGAGAAAAATAATAAAATGAGACTCAGTCCTAGGCCCTTCAGGAGTAGACAGCATGGTAGGGGACCAGCCCATTGGCAGGCAGGCATCTACGATAAATGATTGAACTATATCTCTGAAGTCAGATAGTTAGTGCTTATTTCATGGGGATCCAGAAGAGCATAAAAGAACTATTAAAGGATGATCTTTCATCTGTTTGACTGGGCATTTAAAACCCATATTATAGGGCATTGATGTTTTCAACATCTATTTTTTTTTTTTTTTTCTTTTTTTTGAGGAAGTGGGGATTGAACTCAGGCCCTTGCGCTTGCCAGGGAAGCACTTATTCCACTGAACCATCTCCCTGGCCCCTTCAACATCTACTGACCATACAGAAACTGCCCATCCTGAGGGATTCACAAAGTAACAGCCATAATGTTCACTCCATAAAATCTTCTCTGGGCAACTCTTTAATGGAAATTGAGGACCTGAGACCCTAACTAAAGTCTCAAAGTGAGCCAAGGGCCCTCATCCCAGGTCCTGTCCCGCCAAGGCCTGGCCTCTCTGAATCCACAGATCCCCAGGAAGAAGAGGTCCTCAGCATCTGCTGACCGCCTATCTCCAATCAAACTGACCACACATCCTCAGCAAAGAAGGGTCAGAAAGGAGTCTTCTGCCGGGCCACTTAAAATAAGGACTCTTATTGTCTTCCTATATTTTTAATCCCGCTAAGACAGTGTGCTGCAGTAAAGGACAGTGTCTAGGCCTTTTGAGCCTAAAGTAAAAATTGAACCCTCTAGCTTTATTTGCGTCTAGTGACTTACTTTCATTTTTGATCATAACAGGGCCTGGGAGATGGCTCAGTGGAATAAGCTTCCGTGCAAGTACAAGGGCCTGAGTCCAATCTCCCGGTCCCTCAAAAAAAAAAAAAAAATCTTTCATTTTTGATCTTAGAAGTTGTGGCTGGGGAGGTAGCTCAGTAGAATAAGGGATAAGGGCTTGCCTGGCAAGCTCAAGGGCCTGAGTTCAATCTCTGGTTCCAAAAAACAAACACAAACAAACAAAAAGACATCTTAGAAGTTGCTTAAACAAAAATGTATTTTATTCACACTACCTTTGCTAACACCTCTAATGTCAAGTTAATGGTTTTTTGTTTTGTTTTTCATTTTATGTATTTGGAACAGGGTCTCACTGTGCAGCTCAGACTCATAGTAATCCTCCTATTTTCAGCCTCCTCAGCGCTGGGATTACAGGCACCTGCCACCATGCCCAGACTTGTTTGCCAGCTCAGTGTACCCTAGGGGTAGGGCCAGCATGGCATGAGGGACCTGGATTGAACCCTGGTCTCCAAACTTCACAAAACAGGCACTTAAGTGTGCTGACCTATCTCACTGGCCCCAATGGTGTTGTTTTGTTTTATTTTGTTAGTGGGGGTTAAACCCTGGACTTTCCCACTAAGCTATGTTCCTAGCCCTTTAAAAATTTCTTTGAGAGAGGATTTCATTAAATTGCTAAATTGGTCATGCTGGGCTCAAACTTGTGATCCTTCTGCTTCAGCCTCCCAGAGCGCTGGGATTATAGGTATGTGCCACCACATCTGGCTTGATTAAGTCTTTTCTTTCTTTTTTTTTTTTTTTTGGCAGAACCGGGGATTGAACTCAGGCCCTTGAGCTTGCCACAGAAGCGCTTATTCCACTGAGCCATCTCCTGGCCCCTTTTTCTCTTTTAGGAATTAGGAGGTATCCTTGTCCAGCCCAAATCAGTTGAAGCCACCGACCACTTGGGTCAGAGGGTCAACACTAGCTGCACAGCATGCTCAGAGCATTCCTGCTCTGGGGAGCCTTGGGTTTGGTTACTGTGATCAGATCACCGATTACCTTACTCTGCCTCTTCCAATCGTCAGTCCTCAGACCACCTACTTCTTTATCCCATAAATACCTTTAAAACTCATCCCCTGGGAGAATCAGGGGTCTGCTCACCTGTCTTCACAGATGTGGCCACCTCATGAATGGGCTCTTTGCCAAAACTCATCCTTTCAGCGACTGGCACACTGCAAGCCTGGCTCAGCGACACTTTAAGGGAGAAGGGAACTGGGCACCTGCCACCTCACCACGGCGCCAGGCTCCCGAGTTACTGCAGAGGTTCTGCAGCTGCTACTCCACAGCACAGTCCCAATCCCAACCAGCGCACAGCCCTATGAGAGTACCCCATGTGGCGCAGCACCGACCGCGTCTCTGGCCATCCACCCTGGTGGCTCTCCTCCAGGGGCCAAGGCTGGGCAGCTTTGGGACAAGTGGCTGCGATCTGACTTCTTGGGCAAAGCGACCTGCACGAGCCCTGGCAAGCAGAGGTTTCCCAGGGCCGATGAGGCCAGCGCCCAGGTCCTTGCAGTCCGCCCCCACTGGGGCTTCTTTCCTTCAGCCCTCAGGAACCCAGCTCCTCAGAGCCTACAGGGTCATAGGGCAGATCTCAGGGGACCCACCAGCTAGGCTATGCCTTGCCTCACATAGCATCAGCCTCATGATGGCTGACCCAGTGTGCTGGCCTAGGAGGACTTCTAGGCCCCCAGTTCCCTCGGGCTCTCTGGCTCAGGCCATGGCTGCTCAGAAGGTGGGTCTTACTTGCCTGTTGACCCTTGTCTCAGGCCAACTACAGCTGAGACTTCTTAACCTTTCAAGCTCAGAAGGGCCATCACTGTGTCCCCCAGGGCTGGTTAGGGTGTCAATATAGGCAAAATGCAGAGGCCCGGAGGGCTTTGAAAAGGTGGGTGGTGTACCCTGGCAGTACTCCCAGCGGCAAGCCCAGCACCCTGGGCTCCACGGCCTTGTGGATCCTTTCCACCCTGATGTCTGTGTACTCCAAAGCCAGTGCTCTTGGACAGCCTGCAGCTGCCAGCAGAAGCTGCTTCAGCCTATAGGCACCTGGCCAGGTTCTTCTTCTTCTTCTTTTTTTTTTTTTTGGTGGAACCAGGGATTGAACTCTACCAGGGAAGTGCTTATTAGGCACCTGGCCAGGAAGGGGGTGCCCTCCCACTGTTGCGCAAGAGCTCTTCCCTGACTTTTGACCCTCCTCAGGCCTAGCCTTCCCCAACATCCAAAAGGATATTTCTGGCGTGCTTTTCCTTCACGGCCACTTCCTGCGTATTAATGGCCTTATTGATGCTGACAGTCTGCAAAACAAGAGAGAGGGGGAGGGAAAAGGAGGATATGATGAATAAGCCTCTGAGAGGGGCTGAGACCCTGTGGTGGCTGTCCCTTCTTCCTCTTCCTCCTCCTCTTCCTCCTCCTCCTCCAATGCTCCTCTCCCTTGCAGCCTCCTCTGCCAAGGGAGGCTGGTTCCTCTGCGGGCACGCAGCTGGGGGCAGAGGTGGGCAGCACTCCCAGGCCAGCTGGTCCCGGCGGTCCTGGATGGAGTGGGCTTTGCTGCCTGGCATTGGTTGTGCCCAGCTGCTGCACCCGCCTGCCACTCATTCACTTGGCACAACAACACGGTAATTAAAGGCTGCACAAAGGGTGGCCTTTCATTGCCCAGGGAAACATTATTCCTTGGGGAGCAGGAGGAAGGGGCGCTGATGTCAGGGAGCGAATGTGGCCCGAGACCATCCAGCTGCCCCTGTCTGAAACTTTCCGTGGGGCCTTCCTGCTGCCCCTGCAGTCTCTCGCTTTCTCATTCTTGGGGGCATTTTTTAACCCCTTGATAATGTCCCTTTCCTTCCTTTTTTACATGGAAGGACACCAAAAATATGTTTTTTCAGTTGTTTTTATAATCACAATTTTCTTTTGAAATTATTTATTTGCTTGCTTATTTATTTACTTATTTTTGTGATACCGGGGACTGAACCCAGTGTGCTGAGCTGTATTGATGACCCTTTTCATTTTTGAGACAGAGTCTTAACTAAACTGCCCAGGTGGGACTCGAACTTGCAACCCTGCCTCAGCTTTTTGAAGGGCTGCACTTACAGGTACCACCGTGCCCAGCTGTAATTCTCTTCAATTTAACAACGCACATATGGGGGCTGGGGAGATGGCTCAGTAGGATGAGCGCTTTCCTGGGAAACATAAGGGCCTGAGTTCAATCCCCGGTTCCGCCAAAAAAAAAAAAAAAACAACGCACATATGAATAAAATTCACACAAACACATAAATAGGATCATATCATGTAGGCTGCTTCTTATATAGTGGACAGTTTTCTTTTCTAGACCTTGGCTTGATTCCCTTCTGCAGACATTAATCACTCCTAACCCACATCAGCAACCTGTTAGGGTTCCTACACACATGTGCATGCGTGCGTGCACTCACACCCACCCACCCCTACATACTGACATGATGAATTCTACCATCGTTCTATAAACAAGTCATTGGCATACCCAAACTTTTCTGTCTTGCACTTCTTACTTGAAAAATATCTCATTAAGCATCCCTTAAGTAGTCTCCAAACCTCTCGTTTATCCTTTAAGGGGACAACATTCTTACTCACCACTGTGGGTGAGAATGATTTATGCTCATCTTCCTGTACTGGTAGAAATTAACTGTAATGAACTAGTTCTAGTTTTTCCCCCCACTGGTATACACACACGCGCGCGCGCGCGCGCGCACACACACACACACACACACACACACACGTGTGCTTGCAAACACAGCGCCTTAGTAATGGACGCTTTTCTTTCCAGAGGGTAGATTTCTGGGAGTGAGGTGACTCCTCCAATCAAAGTGTTTTCATAACCTTTCATTGTGGAAAAGTCCAGACACACAAATAATATGAAGCGTCATCTAGTGTCAACCATTATGAAGCTGGACTAGGGCCAGCCCCTTTTTTCTGTAAATGGCAAATATTAGTAAATATTTGAGGCTTTGCGGGCAGCCCGGTCTCCATCATGATGATCCAACTCTGCCACTGAAGACTACATAAATACAGAAGCAAGCAAGTGAGGCCGTGTAAAACCAGGTGGTGGCTGCCCTGCTGCAGTTTACAGACCCCCACTGTATACCACTGGGCTCTGAGGCCCCAGAGCCTCGGATTATTCTGAAGTAGATAAATCCTGGACACAGAGTCTGCTTGCTTGTAAGTCACTACAAGAGGGGACTGAAAAAGCCTTACAGGCTCATGTTGAATTAGGTGATTTCTGGGTCCCGTCATACTTTTAGGCTGTTTTAAAGGTCCTGGATGTCAGGGTAAGGAGTTGTGATGTGAAAGGTACTGGGGCTGCACAGAAGGCTCTTGTGCAGGCAAAGAAACCAGACAAATGCCCCTCCTTCCTCCCAATGAGTTACTTCTTCAGTGCCCTAAGAGAAGCATGGGACAATGTCCGCTTGGGCGTCAGAGTGACAGTGGGTCTAAGTGAGTCGAAGTGACAGCAGCTGCTCTCTAAGGAGCAGCTACAGGCACCTGCGAGTCCTGCTGGCCTCGGTGCGGCAGCCCCCAAGTCTGTCCTGGGCTCGGTGGCTCCTCTCGACTACAGCCAATGTGCCCACCATCATCCCTGCTGCTCTTCACCTCATGGACATGGCTGGGCACTAGCTGTCCCACGTCAGAGGCTGCGGCCTGGCTTTAGTGACAAGGGTAGGGCACAGCGCACTGGGCGGGGCTGAGCATAAGACTTCGCATGCTGGGCTCTTAAGCAAGTTGCAGGTCGCCCAAGGCCCTACGAATGTTACCACCTTCAGGTTTCCAGGGAAAAAGTCTCCTGCTTGGACCAAGTTCCTGAATGCCTGTGCCTGGGATCCTATCTCCTCCCATCTGTCTGTTTCAGACCACAGCACACATGTCACCTTTTTTTTGGACCTACTTTGCTACTCAGGACAACCATTTGTTTTTCTTTCTTCCTTCTGTCAATTTTGAAGTGTTTTAATGTTTGATACTTGGTCTACTGCCTTCCTTCCCTTCTAAGTGCAGAGGGGAGGGATTCTGCTTGTCTGTCCCTACAGGTCTGCAATTTGGTAAGACCTCAGGCTATGCAGTCTCCTAAGCCCCACCAAGAGTCCCAGATGGATCCTTAGCCACTCAGAGACTGTTCTCTGTCCCCAAAGTCCTAGATCTGGGGGGGAATCACTGGGTCTGAACTAGTCCCGCCCCTCTCTAGGCTGATGCCCAGGGAAGCGGTGCCCCAAGGGCAGAGTGTGGCAGCTCGGGGCTCCGTGGCTCACCTCCGGAGGGGGGTCTAGGTTAGAGAACATCCTCTGAGAACAGGCTGTCCTCCAGCTTGCCCTGGAGTCACACGGGACCTGAGACCAGACCAGCGCAACCGCCCTGAAAGAGCAGCATTGTGTGCCACTTCCTGCCCCGGCTGGCCCCAGTGTCCCAAGCTGCTCCCAGAGAGCCAATTAGCAGCAGGCATCGCAGGAAGGGCGGCTTTCTCCCAGCCCCTCCTCCTCCCTCCCATCCCTCCTCACAGCTCCCTGGGGACAGCCCAGAGGCTGTGACCAATGGCTGCCCTTTGGGATTTGCTTCTGGGGGGAGTGGGTCCTGGGCCGGCCTGCCGGGCAGCTGGGCACTGCCCACTCATGCACACACACAGCTCCTGGCAGGGCCCCAGCCCTTGGGCTGCCAAGGCCAAGCTGGCTTGCAAAGGTTCCATGCAGGGGTGGGCAGGGAGGATGTGCCTTCTGTAGAGTGGCTGCCCTGAAGTGAGGGACCACAGAATGGCCCTGGCAGGGGAGAATGCAAAGAAAGGAAGAAATAGAAACACAAAGGGCACGCGCTGTGGTGCAGTTTGTCCCTCTGGAAACTCCTCATGAAGTCTGATTGCCATTGGTGGTATTGGAGGTGAGGCCTCTAAGAAGTAACTGGGTCGTTGTAAAGGAGTGACTCCTTGCCAGAAGAGTAGGCCCTTGTACGCGTGGCCTCTTCTGCATGTGCCCACTTGTCCTTCCATGGCCCACCACAAGGGGAAGCAGCACTAGGCCTTTGTGGGACGCTGGCCTTTTCCCTTGGACTTCCTACCCTCTTAGTACCACACACTAACTAGGTTTCTTTCCTTTATAAGTTACCCAGTCTCCAGCAGTCTGTAATAGCAACAGAAGATTAACTCAGGCAAAGGAGGAGGGAGCCACTTATTCAGGGGAAGGCCTGGCTGGCTACCACCTACAGCCTCAGCAATGGCTGCTCATGCCAGGGATGGAAGACTGACTGGAAACTACTAGTACCTTCTGGTGCTACTTAGCAGTCTTGGAAGCTTGTGGGAGGCAGGCCTGGGGGACATGGGGTCTGTGCGCTCAGGTTTTGTTCTCCGCTAGCTGCATTCCTGCTATGGCTCTCTGCATCCGTGAGCCAAACACATCCTGCCTAGGGCCCAAAGAATCCTCCCGCCCAAGTGCTGAATCTGGGATGTGGGCAAAGAGGGGTCTGTGGCCCTTAGCTCCATCGGGGAGCAACGCTAGCAGTGAAGGGAGGGGGAAGGGAGAATCAGGACACAAGTCCACTGAGGCACGTTGTCACAACACAGGCAGGCAGCTCAGGATGGGAGCCTTGCCATCACCTGAGCCAGGAAGACGGGAAGTTCAGTTCAAGCTGAAACCTGACGAGCCTGCGACATGTGAAGGGACAAGCGAGCCGCAGAAGATCACACTTAGCGTCCTGCAGCAGGAGTGTTTGCCACACTGGCGAGAATGCATTGGTCTTAGCTGTGAGACCTGGCATTCAGTCTGAATTTTTTAAAATCTTTTTTCTAGTTTTAATTTTTTTTTTTTTGGGGGGTGAACTGAAATTCTTATCTTGATCAGAGATAAAAACAGAATACACATATCCCTCAAATTATGACAGCGTTACATTTCAATAAACCTAGCATAAGTTGAAAATATATTCAGGTGAAAATGTATTTACAGGGCCTGCAAGATAGCTCAGCAGACTAAGCGCCTGCTCTGGCAAGCGCACAGGCCAGGGTTTGATCCCTGGTCCCACCCCTGGGGTGTGCTCAGCCAGTGACCAAGTCTGGGCACACGTCCATAATCCCAGTGCTGGAGAGTCGGAAAATAGGAGGATCACTAGGAGCCTGAGCTGCCCACTGAGACCTCTGCCAAGTACATAAATGAATCAATAAATAAGAACATGTATTCAGTGAGGTCAGTTTGGTGGTGCACACCTGTTTCCAGCACTGGAAAAGTAGAAGCAGGAGGATCACCCCAAGTTTGAGGTCAGCTGGGATGCAAAGTGAGTTCAAGGCCAGGTTGGGCTATACAGCAAGTTCACAGCTAGGCTGAACTACCTAGCAATACCCAGTATGAAAAAACGAAGCAAAACAGTGCGCTCAATACACCCAGCCTTAAAAAAACAAAACAAAACAAAAAAAAAACCCACCCAGTCTATTGAATATTGTAGCTTAGCCTATCCACCTTTACCTGTCTTCAACATACTTGCGTTAGCCTATCAAGCACAGTGTCCTGAGTTTAGTCGCCGTTACTACAAACCAAAACAAAACAAAAAACATACTTTCGATAGCCTGAAGCTTGGCGAAATCTGGGTAGGTGTGCTGCTCGCCTATAATCAAGACCCTCAGGAGGTGGAGGCAGAACTGCCTTAAGTTTGAGGCCAGCCTGGGCTAACTAGTAAGTTCAAGGTTGACCTAAACTAGGGATCAAGACTGGGCCTAAAAAACAAACAAACAAAAAAATCTCTTAAAGCTGGGCAGTCATCCCACAAAGCCTATTCTACAACAACAGTATTGACCCTCATGGAGTTTATCCAAAAATTGAAATGAAAGTGAAAAGCAGGACGGTTAGTTGTATGCAGGTGTTTTTGCACCACTGTGAGGTCAAAGAAACGGAACCATCCTAAGTGCGGGCCATCTGCAGTGGTCATCAGGTTAATGGTGGCAGCGGCAGCAGCCCCTGGCCTCAGCCCCTGGCTCCTACCAGCCAGTGCCAGGTGATTGGTTTTAACTGTCCCTTGGGCCCTGATCTCTACCAAATCAAGTTGTCCCAAGCAGCACAGACAGGACTTGGGGCAGGCCAGCAGAAGAGCAGGTGCTCAGCAGGGACCAGGCCCTGGGTTCCATCCCCAGCACCAAAACAAAGAAAAAGTAGAGACAGAATTCAAAGCCAGGTCTATCCGAGAGCGTGCCCTGGTCCCTCACTGTGTTCAGGGAGGGCTTCCCAGAGTCCAGCCCAAGCTATCTCCATCTTGCACAGCTCAGCCCAGCTCCCCATCTGCCTACACTCATTCATTCCTCAGTGATTGTGTCTAGGCTTGTGGCGGAAGCCCGACCTTCTGCAAGCACACAGGCCCCGCTGCCAACCTCCCCTGCCCCTCGTCTCAGGACACCAACCAGCTTCATCCCACCACCTAGCTGTCACCCTGGAAGGCTCTCCTTGACCTGACACCCCACCATGCTCATCAGGAGCACTGCCTGCTCTACTTCCAACCCTCATCATTGTTCACCACCTCCACCAAGGCAAACCACGCTTCCATCTTCACCAGGCCACCAAGACTGCCTCGCAGTGGGACTGCTATTACACAAGCCTCTCTCTACCGAGCAGCCATGACAGTCCTCCTCAAACATGCACGCACCCCTGTCTGCTTGCTCAGAGGGCCTCCCAGGAGTAGTACCTCCCATTCTCTACCCTCACTGCTATTAAAAGTGTTATTCTCCCAATGTTTTAAATTTGTTCCCTCTGTTCCCAATGGTCCTTGCACCTGCAATAGTCTTCCATACTTAGCAAGGCTGATGGTGTTCAAATCCCACCTCCCAGACAGCTCCTCCTGGCTTCCTGATCCAAGCTACTTCCGTATTCCTTGCCCTGCAGCACCTCTTTCTGTCATCACAACAACTCACAGCAGTCTGGTTGTTTCCCAGAAAAGGTCAGAGCTCAACGTCAAATGCCCCCATTTGAGCATTTGCTCACTGCCAGCGTCTCGCTGCTGAAGTACAAGCTCTGAGCATTGGGGCTTTGCTCCTGCTGCTTCCTGGGCTCACACAGCGGGGGGTGGGGTATGGATGACACAGGACTGGACAGGGACCCGACTGGGATGACAAAGCTGGGACGTCTGCCTGTGCTCACTAAACACTTTCATCAGCCCCACCCTCCCGTGAGCCTTGCAGGCTGGACAGTGTTTCCCAACTGGGATATCCCAGCCTCTGTGTCCCCAAATCCCATCTCTCCTCAATGAAAAAATCTCGCTCCTTCAGTGTAAGCAGCCCTAACTAATGGAATCCAGCTATTCTTTCTTCTGCTCTTTTCCTTCCTAGCTAGGGTCCTTGTAGCTCAACACTCAGACTCATACACATGTTTTTTTACAAAAGGTATTGGCTTGGGGCTGAATTACATCCTCTCTAAAGTCTGATGTTGAAGCCTTGGTGTCCGGATGTGGGGACTTTGGGAAATGACTGAGTTGAAGGGAGGTTACAAGGATGAGGCCTTAAAGACAAGGGCTCTTAAAGAGACACAGAGAGCATGCCTGTCTGCTGCCTGCCCGCAGGTAAGGATATAGCGGGGAGGCCCCTGTCCTTAAGCCAGGATGAAGGACCGCATGCTTGCCGCCCTCCAGGATATTAGACATAAATGTCTGATGTTGAAGCCACTCAGCCTGCATTATGTGGTGGCCCAAGCTAACACAGTAACTTTTTTTAATGCTAGTTTTAATGCTATTTTGTTTGCCTTTGTTCTCTGCTTCATAAACTGAGGACTACTAAAATTAGGATCATGGCTCCTCTTTGCCTCCCTGACTTCAGGATGGATGATAGATAGGTGAACCTTCAGGGTCAGGCAGATTCCCAGTGTTTATCACCCGCTCCCCCCAAACAAGGAGTCTTGTAGTGGAAGGAAAGACAGATGAAGAATGTTGTTAAGATCAAAAAATGTAAATTACTCTTGCGATCTTGGAGAGCAACCAGGCCTGGGAAGTGCTCGGAAGAGCTAAAGAAACAAGGGTGCGTTAAGTGGGGACACTAGAGAAGCAACCCAGTATCCACAGGCAGATGAATGGGAAGCAAAGCACGGGACAAGTGTGCAGTGGAAGGCGCAGGCAGGACATTTTAACCCACACTCAAACATTACAGTATGGGAAATAAACCAGCCACAGAAGGACGAACCCTGCGTAAGACTGTACTTACGGGACAATCCTAGAGCTATCACATTCTTTGAGAAGGCAAGTAGAATAATGAGTACCAGGGCCTGGGAGAATGGGGGTTATTGATTAATAGGTAGAGCATTTCAGTATGGACAGATGAGAAGGTTCTGGAGGTAGGCAATGGCGATTCCTAAGCAACGTGCTTAATGTCGCTGAACTGTGCATTTAGCAGTGGTGAAAGTGGTTAAGTTTTATGGCAGGTATATATTAGCACATACGTGAAGCACCAGTACATGCTAAGAGGTCAATGGATCTTAAGAGCACGCTAAAGGAAAGAAGCCAGAATAAAATATGACAAGCGTTGGTTCCATGGATGACATACCCACAAGCAGCCAATCCACACAGACAGGAAGCAAAGCCATGGTTGTGGATCTTGTTGGAGAGGGCAAAGGGTTTTCTTTTAGGAAAACATTCCTTTGTGACATGATAATGCACAACACTTTGAAAGTACAAAATGCCACAACCTTTTATGCACTTTAAAATTGGTTAACATTGGAACTTCACGTTGTGTGTTTGTTTGTTTTTTATAAAATAAACAAACAATTAAAAAATAAAATAAACAAACATGAGGGCATCATTGAGAAACTGTCATTAAAAAAATTACTTCTGTATGCAGGTCAGGATCAATTGTCAACAAGGGGACAAAGACTGCCCTTCTTCCTCCTGTTCTGTCCTTCCTTCTCCTCTGACCATGCAAATCCAAAGTACTTCATGCAGAAAAGAAACAAGATTGGGCCTACGGGTCTCTGAATGGTCCAGAAAAGTGAGAGTCACAAAGCTGAACCCTGAAGCAAGCAATGTGCAGGATACCCAGTGCAGCGCTGCATTGCACAAAAAGCCAAAGAGCAAGGAAAGGAATGGCTGTACTGCTGTCTTCTAGCGGCAACCACAAGCTCCTAGTGCACTTCGACCTGTTCTGCCTACAATGACTTTGAACCAAAAAAGGCAGAAGTGAGCTGGGAGATCAAAAGGTAGCCTGGTGGTGCGTGAGCCCAGGGCTTGTGACGGGCTCAGTGTGGGAGAGGACAATGGTGATGGGCAGGTCATTATCCTGATCACAGTGGGATGACAGGGAAGGAAGTGGCACCCAAAGGCCACAAGAGATCCCAGAAAGAGGCACCAACCACAAGGAATCACCCCAAGTTCACAGAAGTAGGTCACGTGGTGCTGACTGTATCTCCCTATTACATTCTAGACCAGGGCCAGCAAACCGATGGCACACGCCTCATTGGTTTTCCTTTTAAGACAGGAGATGTAAATGGGTGAGTGGTTTACTTTAAGTTTCTGCATCAATGCTAGAAGCAATGGTAAGCAGCTCTAGGTGACAGTGACAGAGAATGATGAGTGTGAAAGCCAGGACAGACTCTAGCAGGACTCAGTATTCAAGTGGGTGAGAGGCCAGCAGAGCAGAAGGGAAGGGATGGAGGAACACATGTATCCCCAGGAATTCTGCTGCTAGTGTGAGGTGGCCACTGACTACCACATAAAATTTAGACAGCCAATTTCCTGTTGAATGAGACAAACTGATTTATATTACCTAGAACATGAAGTTGTCACTTAAAACTTTGAATGACATACGGAGGATAGATCTATCCTGCCAGGTGCCAGTGGTTCTGCTGGACCCCAGACTCAGTCACCCTCTGGCATCCCAGGGCACAAGATCCAGTACTCCCTGGGGTACACAATTGGAGGATGTTCAAGTGCTTATACAAAGTGGCACAGTATTTGCATAGAACCTACGCAACCTCCTATGTACTTTAAACCATTTCTGGATGACTTACAAGGACCGATACCGTGTAAATGTAGAAACAGCTGTTTCACTGCAGGTGAGGGACTAAGGGCAAAAAGAAAAGCCTGCACATGTTCAGTACAGATGCAACCATCACAGGCCTGTCTACATTTTCCACACACAGCTGGTAGCATCTGCAGACATGAAACTCACACACACACACACACACACACACACACACACACACACAACCTGGGGACAAGGAGGGCTGATGGGAATGCATTCAGCTCTGGATCCCCTATTCTACAGGAGATACACGTAAGGTGGATGTATGCAACGGAAACAAACTGGGGTGGCACAGTGTGAGCTGTGAAAAGTCAGGCAGGATAAATTTGGGAAAGTGTGAGGGGTAGGGATGACAGAGAAGAAGGACACAGAGAGCGTCACAGGTCTCAGTGCCCACATGTGGGAGATGGGAAGCCTCAAGGGTTGGAAGGAGGACCCTTGAGGACAGATGGGAAGAAGCCAGAGCTGTATTCACCTCCCCCCAAGTGCAAACAGCTCCAGTGCCCTGCAAGCAGCGGATACACCACTGGCAGGGCGGCCACAGCACAGGGCACCACCACTCAGCAATAGAATCGGAGCAACTATTGATCCCTGCAACATCATGCTGACTCTCAAAGACACTGTCAAGTGACAGAAGCCAACCTTAAAGTCCACAGAGTACACAAGACAATTTATATGATGTCTAGAGAGGTCAGAACCATAGAAAGAGAAACAGATCAAAGATGCCGGAGCCTGGGGATTGGACAGGCCAGTTACCAAAGGACACCGGGGAAATGTGGAAGGAGACGGAACCAGGTTAACTTGGCTGCATGCAGGTTATCTATGTGCGACTGTCAAGCCCAGGGTGAATTTTACTGCATGTAAATTTTATCTCTGTAAACCTGGCATTTAAAGTAAAGAAGGCAGGTTTGGTGCCAGGTGGGTGGGAGCTTCTGGAAATGGGCCCTGAGGCCTGGCCTGGGTTAGAGGAGCTCAACAAGCAGGCAGTGTCTGTGCCAGATGCTGGTAAGGACCTCGAGATGCGGGACCCTCATAAACTTCAGCTGGCTGGGGGCTAACATGGGCATGTGATGTCCTTTCAGCACTGCGGTATGGCAGCCAACAGGATAAAGAAAAGCTCTCATGGGAAGTGCTGCATGCAGCAGGATGAGGGAGACCCAGACCCAACAAGAAAACACAATAGATCAGGTGGACACAAGGGCTGCTGTGGAGAAAAATGAGGCACGAGGGAGCCGCTGAGGGCATGGGGGCCAGGCAGTCGCGATTTCATGTGGGATGGTCCCATCTGAGCAGGGCCCTGAAGGGAGTGATAAAGGAGTGTATCACAAGGAACAGCAAGCTCAAGTCCTGAGGCCAGGGTGGGCCTGGGGTGTGCCAGAGGAGCTGCAAGAACCTGGCAGGGCTGGAGCAGAGGGAGAGGAAGGCAGGGAGTCGTGAGCGCCTGGTGGGAGGGGTGCTCTCGGGTACTTGCTGTGGTTTGGGTGTGATTTATCCCCTGCCAAAACTAATGAAGAACTAGTTGATTCCTGATGCCAAGGTACTGCAAAGGCTTGGGCCTTTAAGAAGTGATTAGTTGTTAAGAGGGATTAAAGCCTTTCCCGGGGACAGGGCTAATTCTCAACGGAACTGAATTAGTTAATAAGAGTGAGCTACTATAGATGGAGGTGCCTCCCATTTCCCATCCCACGCATGTACCTCTTACTCTTCTGCTCCATGAGCCTGAAAAGCCAAACGGATGCCAACAGCGCACTCCTGCTTTTCTGCATCCAGAATCATAAGCAATTAAAATCTCTGTGTTTCATAAACTAACCAGTCTTGGGTATTCTGCCACAACAACAGGAAGCTGACCGAGATACCACTGTTGGAACTGAATGCAAAGGAATGATCTTTTTGTCTAAAGGATTATTCTGGCTGGTACTGGTATTTGCATAGACAGTAGGAAGAGACAGGGGTAAGGCTATTATAACAGTCCAGGCCAGACCAGGGTAGTAGTATGGGGTTTAGATATATCTTGAGCATTGTAAAGATTTGCTAATGGTTTACAAGTAGGATACAAGTGAAGAAACAATAAGAACCAAGGAAAGAATCAGTCAAGTTTTTTTGCCTTAACTAAAGAAGGATGAAACTGTTATTTATTTTGCAAAGAAAAACTGGAAAGGCAGCAGGCTGGGGCAGGGCAGGAATGTGGTTCTGTGTGATTAAGTCTGAGACCTTTGTGTCCCCCCCATTCCTGTGTTGAAACTTAAATCCCAGAGCAGTGTTGAAGCTGGGTCTTCAGGTGATCAGGGCATGAGATCCTCATGGAGGATGCCATGGGTGTCTCCACTGGGGAAGGCAGTCTAGGGTGGTCGCTCCTGACTGGGCAGGGGCTGCAGTGGCCACTTCTTCCGTCAGAGCTGCACGCTCATCCATCAGCCCCTGTGGCGTGAGCTTCCTGACCACAGAGCAAGGCCCCTCAGCCCTGCCCTTCATTCCCAGCCTTAAGTCTCCCTCTTGGCCATGGCTTCTGACTTCTGTGAGGCATAAGGTGGGGGGCAGCTCCCCCTTAGAAGGCTCTCCCAAGCTTCACATCACTTAGCACCCATCTCTTCACAGGCCACCTCCATTCTCCTTGCTCCGTGCATTCCAACCACACATGCTTGCTGGGGATACCCCCACCCCCAGCCAATCATGATGGGGGTTTCTGAATCAGACCGCCCAGCCCCTTCTCATAGCCAATGACAGAAAGGACCCCTGGACTCCCTGCGGGTCCTTCTCTCATGTGCCTTGAGAAGAAGGGACTAAGGTTCTGCTGCCCACACAGCCTCATCTGTCATCACCATGTCTTCTGTCACAGCCCTTGTCTCTCTCCTTTAAAACCAGAGTCCATGTTGCCTCGAACAGCCTTGTTTCTCATGCAGGTCTTGGGGCTACTCCTTGTCCTCATATCCGGCTGCCTCACCCCATGACAGGATGGCTGTGAGGCCTCAGGGGCCCACACAAGGCATCACAAGCCCCGAGTGTAGGGTGAAGGGTAAGAGGCTCGACCAGGTCTCAGAGAAAAAGGAGAAGCTGGCCCATCTTCCCCACCCTACCCACAGGGCTGCTTCTCTTATTACGAAGTTGGCCCAAGCACCATGCACTGCCACGTCACGTTCACAGGAGTAACCACAGCGCCCACGCAACCCAGTTGCCCCTCCAGTGTGCCGCCTTGCCTAGGAAGCCAAGCCTCAGGCAGGCTTATCAGACACATCCTGGCCCCCTGCTCACCTCTGAGCCACACCCCTTGCCAAGGCTTCCATGGAAAGGAAAGCCGTCTGGATGGGCAGCTGCTATGCCCTTACATAGTGGGTGCTCCCTAAGCAACAGCACTGCCCAACTTCCCCTCTTCCCTCCACACACTCTTCCCCCCAGCTGTCCCTGCAAGGCTAGCTGGTCTCCTCCCTTGTTGTGACATACAGCAACTTTGCTCCAGTGATCTCAGGACGCAGGAGCCTTGCATCATTTAGCTGTGTCTCTTCAGAGCAGATTCATCAGTGACCTGTCTGTCCCAGACAGCTAGGAAGCCCTTGGCACACTGGGCAATGCCAAGGAAGCTGCTTCCTTCCCAAACATCCCCCGCAATCCTTCCTCTTGTCTGTTCACACAGCAGGCACCCTATCACACAACTGTGTTACTACACAACTCACC
>PVKA01011152.1:0-61934 GCA_004027165.1 Ctenomys sociabilis | reverse complement strand
TCTCACTATGCAGTTCAGGCTGGCCTTAAGCTCACTTTGTAGCTCAGGCTGGTCTCGAACTCACAACAATCCTCCTGCCTCAGCCTCAGAAGTGCTAGGATTACAGGCATGCGCCACCACGCCCGGCTTCATCCTTATATTTTTAATCTGTGAATTTTTTTTGTGGTACCACGGATTGAACTCAGGACCTTGCATTTGCCAGGCAAGCACTTATTCCACTGAGCTATCTCCCCAGCCCTTGTGAATTTTTCTTTTCTTTTTTTTTTTTTTTTTGCCTTTTTGAGACAGGGTCTCATTATGCAGTTCAGGCTGGCCTTAAGCTCACGTTGTAGCCCAGGCTGGTCTTGAACTCACAACAATCCTCCTGCCTCAGCTTCGTGAGTGCTGAGATTACAGGCATGCGCTACCACACCTGGCTGTGAAATTATTTTTGAATTAAATTTATTTCTTCTGTAATTGCATATGTTGGTTTTTGGCCCATCCTGCTGACCTGTGTCTTTTGATTGAAGAATTGAGACCATCCACATTGACAGTTATTACTTAAAAGTATTGACCTACTACTGCCATTGAATTATTTTTCTGTTGTTGAATTCATTGTTTTTTTTCCTTTTGCTTAGCTGCCAAATATCCCTTGTCATGTGTTATTCATTCTTTTTTGATTTATTGACCTTGTTATCTTTGTCCTTTATTTTTATTTATTTATCTATTCATTTATTTTGGCAGAACTGGGGATTGAACTCAGGCCTTTGCACTTGCCAGGCAAGGCTTACCATCTCCCTGGTACCATCTCTCTATGTCCTATAGAATTTTTTATGATACTGGCTTGGTGGTAATGAATTATTTGTGGTGCTCCTTATCATGCAACTACTTTATTTCTCCATTAATTTTTACAGAACACATAATTTGAGGTGGAAGATTTTTCTCTTTTGCATTTATGTATTTGGTATAGGGTCTTACTACACAGCTCACTCATAGTAATCCCCCTGTTTTCAGCCTCCAAGCACTGGGATTACAGGCATATGCCACCAGGCCAGCACTCAGTCTCTGGCTCAGGGCACCCCAGAGGTTGGGCCAGCATGGTTCAGGGAGGGACTGAGGAAGTTGTTATCCTTTAGGACTTGAAATACTTTATATCAAGCTTTCCTGGGCTTTAAGGTTTTTGTTTAAAAAGTTTTTGTAATTCTAATGAGCTTGCCTTTATACATGACTCGTTGCCTTTCTCTAACAGTCTTGAACATATTTTCCCTGTGGTCAGTCACCTTTTGGTACTTTGAGTTTACTGTGGCATGCAGAGGTTCCTCTGTGGTCATGGTGACTTGGAGCTCTATATGCCTTGCTTATCTGCATTCATCTTTTCCCATACTTGGGATTTCTTCTGCCATTATTTTCATGAATATTTTTTAATGCCATCCATGTTATTTTCTGATTTTTCAGCGATTCCACGTACTCTTAGATTAATCTTCTTTGCATCATTTAGCAACTGTTGGATTTGTTTTCCATGTTCTTTTATTGCTTTTTTAGTACCAAAAATCAAACTCAGGACCTTATACTTGCCAGGCAGGTATTTGTGCCACTGAGTTATATCCCTGGGCTTTGGGTGCTTTTAAGGTGCCTTTGAGTAGTTGGTTTTCGAATTTATCATTGAGTTTTGGTTCTGAAATTCTGTACTTGCATTGGTCACTTCCACTACCCATAATGTCAATATTATTTTTAATCTTGTTTTCTTTCATATATATATATATATATATATATATATATATATATATATATATATATGGGAAGGGCCTACAGAGTGTTCAGGGTCTCATTACTAGATCAGACTCGTAGAGATGCACCTGTTGACAGCCCCCCAAGAGATGGGATTACAGGTGCCCGCCACCATACTCAGTCTCATTCACTCTCTCAGTGCATGCCAAGGGTAGGGTCAGCATGGCAGGCCTGGACATCAAACCTCCAGACCCTTGCAGCTGCTTGCAGGAGCTTTAATCCACTGAGCTATTTGGCCAGCCCTTCCTGGATTTCTGATTAAAATCTCTTTATGGACTCTTCTTTACTAGATTTGTCATTCATGTTTTCTGTGGTTTTGTTTAGCTATCTTTTTATTAGCGTCTTCTGAAAACTCCTGGATCATTTTGGTTATTATTTCCATTATCTCTTCAGTTATGTCTTCTGTGGTCCAGCTAAGTGTCTCTTTGTTCTGCTTTCTAATCTCCTCTGCTATCCTTTAGAGTAATTGGAGAATATGGTTTAGGCTATGTGTCGCATCCCCCACCACCACCATCTGATGCCCCTAGCTTGGCTTGGCAGAGTTGGGAATTTGAAAGACATTTTGTTACCTTGTCTTCTCATGTTTCTATTGCTTGTTTCTTTTGGTTTGTTTTTCTTAACTTTTATTAGTACATATTTGCAGTGCATAATGATTGCATTCACTGTAGAGAATTGGTACATGCTCATAGCACATTTCTTTTCCCCTTTCCTCCACCTCCTTTTATTTTTCTAGCAACAGATTCATTTATTTATTTTATAAGACCTTACAAAATTTGAAAATTAGGCTAGTAGGCCAAAAAACTTATAAAGCAGGCAATATTTAAGGTTATGTGTCTAAGTTTCTTCATTTAACATTACAGCCTCTTTTGTTTTGTGTTGAGGTTTGTGGATGCTTATAATATAAAGCCTTTATTGCTAGTACAAAGATCTCTTTCGTTAATTGTTTTTCAGTGATATACTTAGGGTCTGACTAATTCAAGATTCCACCACCTTGGTTACCTTGGAGGATGCAGTGCAATTGGGCCAATACTGTGTTCTCTATGAATGTACACTACTAGTACTGTTAATGTCACAAATTTAATCTGAGTGTTGGATTAAAGAAAAATACCCATTAATAGCAATAATTATGTGACATTATTCATGTGAAACAAATCAGCCTATAGTATTGTCCAACAAAAATTTGATACTGCATAGTATAAGAACCAATTATGTAATATCCTTAATACTACAGAAAAAAATAGTTATGGTATAAAAATTAAGAAAACATAGGTATTGACTAATATGCACTAAATGTGACAACTATATCTCTGCTAATGGTAGAAAATAATTCAGTAGTAATTTTATAGAGATAAGTATTGAAAGATTAATAAAAATTGGTTATACTATTAAAGATATAGAGAGTTGAGAATGGGGAAATGTAAAAGGAAAAATTTGAAACGTCAAGCTATATGGTATGAAAAGAAGAAAAGAAGAGTAGTACAAAAGATTCTATGGGGAATAGAATAATGGTTATAGAATTTGGTAAAAGTATAATGCAAAATTCAGAAACAATAGCAGATAAATGCAAAAGGGAAGGAACATTACATGGGGAGTAAAAATAAGAGACAAAAAAGTAAAAGAAAAATTAAAAGGGAGAAGAGGAAAACCTAAAGAAAGAAAAAAATTTAAAAAGAGATAAGAAGTGAGGAAAAAGTACAAATTCTCCTCAACCACAACAAACTGGTGAAGAATAGAGGAAGAAAGAAAAGAAGAAAAAAAAAAACAAAAAAAACACACACGAAAAGAAAAGAAAAGAATTTCTCTTATTTTGAATGCATGGTTTTCTTTCAGCATTTACAGTTTTGGGTCAGAGTTCAAGTCAGGTCATGTCCCACCTCACAGTAGTAGATAAAGAAGACAGTCAGACCCTGATCTGTGCTGGATCCAGGCAATAGAGTTAGGGTCGAGGTGCCAACCTCGACCTGAGGCTGTAATATTCTTGTCATGTATTTCCTTGTTCCTGGGGATCTACATCTCTCTGTCCTTCTCCCCAGCATGTTCCCCATTTATCATTCTCCAGTGTCTGGGCTTCGATCCTTGAAGAGCATGAGTTCTCGCTCACAATTCTGCCATTTCCTTGGAAGGCTTCTGTCCCATAACTCCCACTGATTGTCTTCTGTGTGCCTTTATTAGAATCAAACTAAGGGGGAAAAGAGCCCTGGCTTGAAGAGTATATTCCTAGACTCTTAGAAAAGAAACCCTGCAGGATGTAAGGTATACAAGTTTGAAGCATCTCAGTTCATATTACTTGTTCTACCTGCCACAGGCTGTCTACATTATAGTGTTACCCTCACCCTGCTACTCTATTTTTTTTTATTTTTGTTTTATTGAAATAAAAATATCAATGAGACAGTTTTAAGACACCTTGCCAAGATGGATTTGATAAATTAATACATTGCAAACTGTTTTCATAATGTTTTGGTATCATAGAAGGTGCATACATGATATTATACTTACAGACATATGTCTCTTATCAGTAAAGAAAGATAGTATAGCTGTTTGTGTATCTTATTTTTTATACCTGAATTACATCACAGATTCAATAATTAATACTTTCTACCTTGTTATTTTCCCAGTGGTTGTCCACAGTACTAGAAGCCGACATAATATCCTGTCCAACCACCATTAATGCAAATCTTGCCTCTCATAGAATTATCTAGAAGCACAGCGTTATCTATCCCCACTGTACTGTCCACACACACATCATGATTCTTCCTTTCTATACCCCTTCCTTTGTCTACACCTGTCAAAGATGGGCACTCCATTGTCAGTCAACTAACTTAGGTGCTTGAACTCGACACCACAGTCCAACACAGTCCAGCATTCCACAACAATAGTGAGTTATCTGAAGAAGTTGTCGACCATAGCCATTTACAGCTCAGCTTAATATTATGGCCCCATGATGTATACTTCATTTTTATACTTTTCTGCTGGATGGTTAAGACCTAGATAGAGCAAAACTTATATACCAACACATGTACTTTATGTTTCTTATGAACACCCTGCTACTCTAAAAGGCCAAACTTTAGCCCAAGGAAATCCCTCTGAAAAACCAGCCCTTTTTTTAGTTTCAGAAACAATAGTTTACTAATCTCTAAAAAACAAGACTTGTTTTAATGCTAAATATCTAATTCAGTGTCTTACAAATGTTAGGAAAGTGCTCTACCAATGAACTACACCCCCATCCCAAGACTCTTCTTTCATACTCATTACACCTACTCCCAGCAACATGAGTATGAATATCCATGGTGAATGTTCCCTCTTGACAGCATAGGAGGAACCACATAGTAACCCAAGAATAAGTCATCAGATTATGAAGTAGTGAGAGAAAGAATAAGGAAATTCTGTATAAATTTTACTTATTTTTCTAATCATATTATTAGGTATACTGAATTGTCATCTCATGAAATTTTTATTAGTTCATTTATTATAAGAAGTTGAAGTATCTTCTTCATAAATGCTCTAGTCATTTATATAAGTGATAATGCTTGGTTATCTTTCAATTCTGAACACAAAAATCTCAGCTGGGCATGGTGACACACAGGTAATCCAGTACTCAGAAGGATGAAGCAGGAAAATTGTCATGAGTTCAAAGCCAGTGTGGGCTACCTTGTGAGTTCAAGGTCACCTGAACTACATAATAAGCATCTGTCTCAAATAAGTAGATGGATGGGTGGATGGAGATGGATGGACAGACAGACAGGCAGATGGACAGACGGATAGACAGGCAGGCAGACAGCAGGCATGCAGGCATGCAGACAGACAGATTGATTTTAAAGCTAGTCTGGGCTATATAACAAGTTCCAAACAATCCTGGGGCATAAATAGAGATCCTTTCTTGAAAAAAAAAATCTTAGCTGCAAAGACACATTTTTTTCTTTCTTTCTTTTTTTTTATTGTGGAACCAGAATTGAACTCAGGCTCTTGCACTTGCCGGGGAAGTGCTTATTCTACTGAGCCATCTTCCCAGCCCCTTGCAAAGACAGTCAGGGATCTTACTACTAAACAATATTTGAAGGGATTTTTGTAATAGAGTTTACAAAGGACAAAAGATTTGAGAAAAGAGTGCAAGTTATGGGATGAACTAGGGTTAATTAACATGTAAATATATAATAAGGAAACAATAATTAAAAGATACCCATGCAAGATTTTTTGGTAAAATATATAATTTCCTCATTAATTTTATCAACTAATTGCACTAATAATATTTCTGAAAAGTCTTCTAAAGTGGAAAGATGCCACTTTCCTTCTTTCTTCCTCCTATTACCTAATGAGAATTTTAGCTTTCACCATAAATGGCTTTGGAGTAGAAGCAATGTGACATAACACAGGATAGGAAGAGCCTGGGTTCCTAATACGTGCTGTTTTCATACCAGCACTGAACTGCCCTGAAAAACTGACTCAAACATAGTGAACATTATGTTGCATATAGGGAAGGCCCAAGACAGGGCAAGGTCCAAGATATATTGGGTCAATAATTTAATAATGTTATCAAATACTGAAGCTCTTTCCATTCATGCACTCTACCATCTCCTGTATGTAGGTTGGTTTAGTATATACCCAATGAAAGAAGAGGGTCCCTTTCTGTCTTTTTCATTATTCTGAGGACAATTTTCCCCAAAACCGTCCAGCAGACCATTCCTTACCCCATTCACTAGCAACACTTATGAGGTTGCCACAGTAGCATGGGCTGGTCATTTGTGGGTGGAAGAAACCATGAAGAGTCAGCCATAGTGAATACTGTACCAGGAAACGGCTACAGAGGAAGTTATTTCTCACCTGTTTTTGCCGTGCCCTCTCCTTCCTTAGTCCTTAATTTTGTGTCATTCATAGTCTTTCATGTATTCCCAGTTGGCTCAGACAGAATTTTTCTCATGTAATATCTATAGTGTATTCTCATTGTTTTCCTTTCTATATCTGTGGTGTTTTAGAAATACACATTTTAGTTGAGAATGTCTTCAGCAACTTTATTTCTGTACATAGTTGCTTCAGTTTCTATTAACTGTGAAAAAACTTTGGGCAACACTAGACCTCAAGAAATGAAAACTCTATTTTAATGTCTTCTTTGCAGAGATAGGCCTATAGCATCTGCTGTTAAAAATAAGATTCTCTTTGCCCTTCTATAAAGTTGGAAAAAAGGATAAATGTTATCTCCAGGATTAACTTTATTACCCTATTCAAAAAATGTTTTCTGTGATTATTTGTGTGTACAACTAGCAAAAGCACTGTTTGACCTTAGTTGGTTAGAACTGGCCAGTGGCTACCTCACTGAAATTGTGTCATTTAACTCTTTTAGATCAACTTATATATGGGTTTTATTTATTTATGTGTTTATTTGTTTATTTATTATGAGCAGAATATATTTATTGAGGGAAAGAAAGCTTCCATCTAAGAGAGGGGCAGAAGAGGCATCCTGGGTGGGTGATCCCCAGGAATCTGTCTCTTCCAGGGACTTTTATAGAGGAAAACCATGCAGTGAGGTGGGTCCAAGTTAGTGGAGAACATAGGAACTTGCTTAGGTGGGCATAAGGTGGGACAAAACTATGGTCAGTTAGGGCACCATTGCTCAGGTAACATACATATGGGTTTTAAAAACAAGGAAGTCATACTTTAAATTGTCTCTAATTAAAATTCCATAAACTTATCACAGTATGTGATATAAGAGCACTTGATCAAATTATTTTTTTGAATTATAATGAATTTTGTTTAAGAATTAGAAATTAATTTAAAATTAATTATTTTATCTAAGCAAGAAAGTAGAACATTTTATTATATTTTGTGCTTTATATATAATGTTATTTTTATAAGAAATTGATTTTTTTCTTTCATTTTTAAATGGAATACAATGTTCCTTTACCACTTCAAGGTATCAGATTTCCCCAATTCATACTAATTAATAGTATGAATTTATGTCTGAAGAAAGTAAGAAAACTTTCTAAATTCAGATTTTCAGGAAAGCTTATATATTGTTCCCTTTGGCATTTATTGTCTATATTCATTATTCTGTTTTCATTGAACCCTTCTTGCAAACAGAGAAATACAGTGGTTCCTTGTTGGTCCTCAGGTGAACCAGATTTAATTAAAGTCTGAAAAACATATCTGAAAATGAGGAATATTAAGCCAAAAATAATTTGGAAAGTATTTTATCCCAATCTGGAATCAAACCAGTAGTTGCTAGACAAAAAAAAAAAAAAAAAAAAAAAAAAAAAAAAAAAAAAAAAAAAAAAGTAGAAAAAGAAAAATAAAGACATTCTGGAAATAATTCCACCTAATGGTCTGTCACCAGACATAATCTAATGGTCAGATAGCCACTTGGTGGGAAGGAGTGTGAGGCCCTGTGGGTACTTGCACTGTTCCTCTGGAATATTCAAATGAAGGAGTCCTATAGATGCTGCTTTAGAAAAAGTAAGTGCTCATCACATGTCATTGGGCAAAGTCCTGCATAGACAGCAGTAAATTCAGTAGGAACAAAAATTTTTGGCCTCACACCCTGTGTGCAGTGCACTAGGAGGCTGTGTTGTGTTCTACTGAGTCGCCTGAGGTGCGCTGGTGCGCTAGGCCATCTGTATGTGCTGTGTGCCCAGCCATGTCTATTGCTCCTTGTCCTCTTCGGTAGGTGAGGCTACAAGCTATTCATTTGGAAAATATGTGTTGTGTTCTTGTCCTTTGACTTTTGCTTTCTTTTCTATTTTATGATTGCTTTCCACTCTACATAGAATTTAAGAGCTTAGAATTAATTGAGCACAAATAGTATCCATTAGTGGATTACCACTTGAGAACTTCCCAATTTCTCATTATGTTCATCGCACAGTCTGTTAATTGAAGGGTTGTCAGCAGTTGCACTTGAAGCCAGTATAGTACTGAACCATAGCAGGTACATTATCAAATGAAATATTTGAATTATAGAGTTTGATATTTAGTATATTTTTTTTCTTTTTGCCAGCTCAGCCTGCCCTGAGGGCTGGGCTGGCATGGCATATGGTGCCAGGGATTGAACCACAGTCCCCTATTGCTGCCTAAGCAGACACTGGAGATCACTGAGCATCTCACCCTAGTATAATTATCTTTGGTAAAACATTTCATACATTTGTTATTAAACCAATCTACTAGTCTAGATCATAGAAAAAGAAAAATCAGATTCCTAGTTACACATGCCCAACTGTGGTGACATGTACAGAATAAATATGTGTGCCATCTCATGTAAACTCCTTGTAGACCCAGGTGGCTTACTCTCAAGTGCCTCCTTTGAAGTTGGATCTGCTTTTATTGCCAGTTCTAAACTGAAAAGTGGTATCACGTTGCTTTTGTTTCTCAGCCAGGAATTCCTTGATCCTTAAAGTCTTGTGAGAAGTCATGGCAAAGAATGGAGTCAAGCGCACACCACTGTGGTGTAGCAAATGACAGTTATACGTTTATTTTTTAATCGTTGGTATCCAGTGCATACTACAGGGTCCTAGGAACTTGGTTTATAGGTCTTCTTTTGGATCTTGCCTTTTTATTTGAAAAATAGCCTGGACCTAATTGATAAATTTCATTGACAACAGGTCCTTGTCTGCTATACAAGATTTTGTACCATGAGATTTAAGCAGGCAACTGTGTTTAAATTAACAGAGACATCAATATGAATGAAATTAACTAGGAATAAAGGTTAGTTTTGGATTAATCCTGGGTTTAGAAGAAATCACCTAAAGTAGAGATTGAACTATACTCTAATTCTTACAGAAGATGTATTATAAACAATAGTGCTTGACTTGGTGAGAACACAGAAATAGAACTCAGAAGTAGATTTGGAGTTTGAGTCTAGCTGCCCTTTGCTTACTTAAATACATTTCACTTTAATCTTTCTTTTGGCTAAGGAAGCAAGGATTTGCAAACCCAACTTGAGGTGGACTGTGAGTGTAGCTCGGCTGTAGACAGTTGTCTAACTTTGTGTAAGGTTTTGGGTTTGAGCCCAGCATCACACACACTTGCGTATACACATGTGCATGCACACACACACACACACACACACAAAACCTAACTAGGTTGCTAAAAATTAAAATGATCTTATCTCTCACTTTATTTTTGATATCTAAAAAAACTAATGCAGCTGACATGAACCAACTCTTCACAAATTATTTATCCTATGAAGAAAGAATATTCCTAGATAATAAAAATGTTCACTTTATAGCAATGGATTTACTGCTATACACCTTAGGAATACTCTGATAGCATCGATGAATAACAAAATACTAACAGCAAGGATAATCAATGATGAAATCCTCGGGAGTTTGTGTAAGAATCTAGGTTGCCTATTTGAATTCAGTTTAGAATAATGAAAACAACAGTATCCTTCCTCTTACTTTAAATCTGCAAATATTTTTAAATGATTAAAATCTTGTGATTACTTTATAGCACAAAGAATCAATTAATGTAGTCATTATGTTACTTTTTATCTCCTATATGAGACTTTTGGCCAAAAACCAATCCTGCGTGGAAAGCGCAAGGATTTGATTCCTGACCACGTGCTGTGCCAGCGAGCCTGTGTGGGCGGTGCTGAAACCAGATGCGGGCGCATACCTGTAATCCTCAAGCTGGGGAGGCTGAGCCTGGAGGACCACCTTGAGTTCAAACTGCATAGCGAGACTGTGCCACATAGGTAAATAAATAAAATATTAAAAATAAATAAATAAAAAACGCTCAGGAGAGAGGGAAAGAATCTCTGGTTTATAAAGTAAATAGCTCCCTTGATCAGGAAAATGAAGATTGACATATGCAAAGTTGGGGGTACCAAGCATTAGTTTGTGACTGTGATACAAAAATTCTGGCTTAATTTCTAGTTCTGCCACTCTCTCTCAAGAATCCTACCCTCTCTGTTTCCTTGTCTTAATCAAGGGGTTCCATATGTTCATATGCAGAAACTTAAATCTTGAAAGCACCAAGAAAATATTTAAAACAGAAACCATGGCAACCCTGAACAATCACAAGATTAACATGTCTTGAACAAAAATGAAACCCCTTTCAGGTTTTAGCCCTGAGGCAAATATTTACATCTTGGACTTCAATCTTCTGAATGCAGATATTTCTCAGTTATTTACAGGATATAACCTGCTTACCTATGACTATTATTTCCACCAAAACAGGCTTGTAAATATGAAAACAAACAATTGCACAAGCAGTAGAGGAGGAAGTTTACCAAAGTATGGAATATTTGAGAAAGTTTAAGAAATGACTGTCCTAAGCTTAAAGTTTATCTAGGTGAATTATAAAATATGAGATTAGAAAAGTAGATTGGAGAGAGATTACAAAAAGCTTTGAATGTCAGCCTGATAATAGTAAAAACACTAAGTGAAAGTTGACACAAGTACTTGCGTGTGTCTTGCATAATGCTTAGACTTATTTTATTAAGTCTTCATAATCAAGGCTCTAATCAGTTACCATGAGAATTATCATCCCCTTTTCAGATTTTAGAGAATTTACATAATTTGCCCAAGGTTACATAGTAAGTGGAGAGCTGGCTCTAGAACCCAGGTCACTTTGAATCCATGAACTAAGGATTTAGGCTGCTGGGAGTCTGGGTCTTACCCTACAGGTTTAGGAAGTTGTATGTTTGAAGTTTCTATTTATCAAATCTTTGTGTGCAAGAAAGATCAAACAGTTGTACAAAGTTTACTATGAATAACAGTGGTCCTCACTGGGCATGGTGGTGCGTGCCTATAACCTCAGTGCTTTGAGAGGCTGAGGCAGGAGGATTGCAAGATTAAGCCCAGCCAGGGGAATTTAGTGACATAGTGAAACCCTGTCTCAAAATACATTTAAGCCAAGCATGGTGGCGCAGGCCTATAATCCCAGCACTCGGGAGGCTGAAGCAGGAGGATTGTTGTGAGTTCGAGACCAGCATGAGCTACAAAGTGAGCTTAAGGCCAGCCTGAACTGCATAGTGAGACCTTGTCTCAAAAAAAAAAAAAAGACAAAAAAAAAAATAAATAAATACTTTAAAAAGAAAAAAAGGACCGGGGATGTTGTTCACTGCAACAGTTTGGGTTCAATGCTCAGTAACACTGAGAAAAATAAATAAATAAATAAAGGAAAAAATAGAAAAAACAATATTCCTCTTCCTGTGTCTACTTTTTCTCCCCAAAACAAGCTCTTTGATCTTGTAAGTTATTATTATTTACCTCTAGATCTTTGTAGAACATTCCTTTATGTAGCAATCTTTACATAACCAGTTTCTTGACCTTCCCCATTACATGTTATCTGCTTATCTGTAGTAAAATAATGGCTTATCTCTCTTTTTCTCATTCCTTGTCTATACTACAAATATTATCTTTTACATAAACATAATTTTTTATTGAACTAAGGACCTGACCCTTGCCGGGCAGGCTGTGTGCTGCTGAGCTATATCCCCCGCATAATTTTACCACAATTCATTATTTGCTTTATTTTGACTAATAAATATTCACTACTGAGCTAAGTAGTACTAGCTGACATTAATTTCCTCTGGAATAAACTTTTACTTCTCTTGGATTTAATAATTTTCTTGGGTTTTAGAAAAAAAGCTTTATTTTGTCCCTGCAAAGTATACATTTCCTCTCACGTTCAAAGCACACCACATGTCATGTGACACTTGAAGGAAGTTCTTGAAGTGTCTCTCCCAGAATTCCCCAACCTCATCGAGCTTAGACCAACTGCTCTCTCTAGGGCAACTGTGTCCTGGCACCCTGCTGAGTATCCTGCCCACTCTCTTCCTAGACCCCTTAATTCCTTCATTTTTTTGTCTTCTTTTTTCTGTAACACCATGGTGGTTTTGTTGCTGTTGTTACTCATGCTTGCCCCACAGGCACTATGCCACTAAGCTATATTCCTGGCCCCAACCCTATGTTTGGAGGACTATCTCCTCCACTACTAATTTTTTTCTCAATTAAAGTAAATTTGAGGAACTTTATTTCTAAAATGATCATTCTCTAACCTTACATTTTCCAGGTTTGGTTGGGAATAGAATTCTGAGTTAAAATATTGTTTTTCCTCAGCGTTCCATTTGCTTCTACTGGTGTTGTATGACTCTTGATCATTTGCATGTACAGTCAGCCCTCTACCTGAGGGTTCTATATCCATGAGTTCTATATCCTGGAATTCTATATCCTCAGATTCAACCAATCTTGGATTGAAAAAAAATCAGAAAAAATATGTCTATGCCACACATGTATAGACTTTATTCTTGTCATTATTGTCCAGATAATATACTATGTGTGTCCTATTCTATAGCATTTGTATTATATTAGTTATTATAAACAATTTAGAAGTGATTTTTTAAAGAATATGTACAGATTGTATGCAAATAGCATCATATGTTTAAAGAACTTCCTCAGATTTTGGTATCCTTGAGGGTCTTGGAACCCATTCCCTGCAGAGAGAAGAGACAACTGTAATCTGTCTCTGCTACCCACTTAAAACTTTTGATCTGGGTTGGAGGCATAGCTTAGTACTAGCGAACTTGCCTAGCCTGCATAGAGCTCAAGCTCAATCAGCAGTACCACAAAACAGCAACAAAAACTTATTTTTAGTTTCTTAAATAATGAAGTGGTTTGGTGTAGATAAATATCTACTAGGTTGTACACTCATATTTTTTAGGGCTTTTGTTATTTCTTTGACAATTCTCAATTTTTCCTGTTTTCTTTCTGAAAAATTTTATTCAGATATTGTTTTCCTGAATTGATCAATCTCTCTGTCCCTCTTTCTCTCACTCCCTCCTGCTTTCCATCTCTTTATCATTTCATTTTGCTTTCTTAGAAATTTCCTTCTCTTCATCTTAAATCCTTGTACCAAGTTTTTCACTTATATTACCATATTAAAAATTTCCAAGAGTTCTTTTTGTTCTTTGAAATCTTTTTCCTCTACTTGTTTTTTTTTTTATAGTTTCATGATTCATTTATCTTCTTTTATCTTCCTGAAGTTAATAATGGTAGTTTGGCAGGGGGAGGGAGCAGGGTGGTCATTTCTGTACGTCTCAGTTGTTTTTGTTTCTTCCAAGTGTATTTCCTCAGAAGTTCATTTATTTTTGATTATCTATTCTTTAGTGTAGTACATTTGAAAAGATGGGCCTTGCCTAAAACTTGTTGATTGGTGTTGGGAAAATAACCGGTGGGTGGGGGGTGGGCACTGTCACTGGAGAGTGTGAAAAGTAAACTTTTGTGTCAATTTGACTAGACTGTTGGACCCAGTTGTTTGTCAAGTGCCAAGGCAAAGATTACTGTGAAGGTACCATCTGTAATCAGTTGACTTTAAATAAAGAAGATTACTCTCATAGTTACTTTCTTTGTCACTGAAACACAATGACTGACATTTGTCATTTGAACTAGGAGAGATCTATTTTGGCTTAAGTATCAGTCCATAGTTGGCTTGCTCCAAGGCAGGACAGCATAGCAGAGGAATATGATGAGGGAAAAGCTGCCCATGGCTTGGCTGTCAGGAAGCAGAGAGAAGGAAGGAGCTGTGGTAGGAAATGAGCCCTTTCAGGTCACACCCCTAGTGACCTATCCCTGACCCCACCTCTTGACATCCATACAGTTTCCATAACCCTGTTACCTCCCCAGGGCTCTCCATGGTTGCATAAGGCTTTGAGGAGATATTTAGATAAACCACAGTGCCTTCAGTAATTTTGAAAACCTTACCCAATCAGAGGCCTAAAGAAAAAAGAATAATAAGATTTAAAAAAAAAAAAAAAAACTTCCTAGAGAAAGATGTAACCTAATATTTCTCAAACTTTTTAATGAAATTGAGAACTCAGGAGTACTTCTAAAATGATTCTCAGAAGCCAATATTATCTTGATCTCAAAAGCATGCCGTAATGCACATAAATGCAAAAGTCTTTAACAACTCTCTAACAAGATACTGGCAAACAGAATGCAACAAATCATCAAAAGGATCATACACTATGACTAAATAAGCTTCATTCCAGGGATAGAAGGGTGGTTTAACATACATAAATCACATAAACAGAAGCTAGGACAAAATAATCAAATGATTATCTTCATAGACACAGAAAAAGCACTTGACAAATTCATCCATCCATCCATGATAAAAATAGGAACAGAAGGACCTTATCTCAACATGAGAAAAGCTATTTATGACCAGCATACTGTCAACGTCATATTAAATAGGAAACTCTTTCCCATCTTGCAAGATGGTGGGTGAAAAACCTGAGAAGCCAGACACTAAAGAGAAGAAACCCAAATCCCAGAAGGCTTCTGCCAGTAGTACTGGTAAAAAAGGTAAGGAGAAGAAGGCAAAAAAGTCCAAGAAGGGGCAGCCCCACTACAGCCTAAATCCTGTCCTGGTTAGAGGAATAGGTAGATACACCCAATCTGCTATGTATTTCAGAAAGGCTTTGTATAAGAGAAAGTACACAGCTGCTAAATCAAAGGTTGAGAAGAAAAAGGAGAAACCAGTTGGTGGGGACAAGAATGGAGGCAGCCGGGTGGTAAAGCTTTGAAAAATGCCTAGGTACTACCCTAATGAAGATGTGCCCTGAAAGCTCTTGAGCCATGGCAAGAAACCCTTCAGTCAGCATGTGCGGAAACTTCAAGCTAGTATCACTCCTGGCACCATCTCGATCATCCTTACCAGGTGTCACAGAGGCAAGACAGTGGTCTTCCTGGAGCAGTTGGCCAGTGGCTTGCTACTTGTGACTGGGCCTCTTAGCTTTAATCATGTTCCTCTATGAAGAACACAGCAGAAATTTGTCATTGCCACCTCTAGAAAAATTGACATCAGCAAAGCAAAAATCCCCAAACACCTCACTGATGCTTGCTTCAAGAAGAAGCTGCAGAAGCCCAGTCACCAGGAGGATGAGATCTTCGACACCAAGAAAAAGAGATACCAGATTTCAGAGCAGTGCAAGGTGGATCAGAAAGCGGTGGACTCACAGATTTAACAAAAATCAAAGCTGTTCCTCAGCTCCTGGGCTACCTGCGATCCGTTTTTGCTTTGACAAATGGAATTTATCCTCATAAATTAGTGTTCTAAATTTCTTACTAAGAACCTGATACATTTTAAAAAAAATAAATAAATGGGGAAAAGCTGAAGGTCTTTTTGTCTAAAATCAGAAACAAGACAAGGATGTCCACTATCACCTTATCTGTCCTATGTAGTCCTTGAAACATTAGTAAGAACAATCAAGCAAGAGAAAAAAGTTTAGGGAAAGAACAAAGCTAAAATATAATTATTTGTAGATCCTTTACTTACAAGACCCAAAAAACTCCACTCACTGATTCCTAGAATTGATAACAAAATTCAGTAGTGTAGCAAGATGCAATATAAACACACAAAAATCAATAGCATTCCTATATACAAATAATGAACTCACTGAAAAAAATTAGGAAAATAATACCATTCACAATAGCATCAAAATATTAATTACTGGGCTGGCAAGATAGCTCGTGGACTAAGTCCATGCTTTGGCAAGTGCAGGGACCAGGGTTCAATCCCAAGTCCCACATGCTATGCCAGCCCTGCCTCTGAGACCCAGTGAGTGGGTGAATGAGTCCCAGCATGGTGGTACATGCCTGTAATCCCAGTGCTGGGGAGGCTGAAAACAGGAGGACCACTATGAGTCCAAGCTGCATAGTGAGACCCTGTACCAAATATATAAGTTCCTGACTTTTTTTTCCCTCCGGTGGCACTAAGTATCAAACTCAGGACCTTGTGCTTTCTAAACAAGCACTTATTTTACTGAGCCATCTCCCTGGCCCCCCAAATATATAAGTGAAAAAAATTATTTACTTATATGTCAGCCTACCTAAAAAGTGAAAGACCTCCCCATTGAAAATTACATGAGATTGAAAAAAAATGTAATTAAGGAAGACTTCAGAAAATAGAAAAATACATTCTGTTCCTGGTTAGGCAGAACCAGCATAATCAAAATGGTTATATTCCCAAGACTAACAAACATTTCTAATGTAATCCCAATCAAAATACCAGCATCGTTTTTGGGGTTTTTGTTTGTTTGTTTTTGGTGGAACCTGGGATTGAACCCGGGCCCTTGTGCTTGCCAGAGAAGCGCTTATTCCACTGAGCCATCTCCCCAGCCCCCCATCATCAATTTTTAGAGATAAAAAATGAACACTATAATTTATGTGGAAGCTAGGGATCCTGACTAGAAGAAGTAATCCTGGATAACAAAAGCAATGCAGGTGGCGTCAAGTCCCAGATTTGAAGTTACATTATAAAGCTACAGTGATTAAAATGGCATGGTACTGTTGCATAAATGGGGATGTGAATCAATGGAACAGAATAGGAAAAGCAGCAATGCCAGACAGCTATTTAATCATAGACAAAGGAGGCAAAAATATATACTTGAGGAAAGATAGCCTCTTTATTAAATGGTGCTGGGAGAATTGGATGTCCACATGCAGAAGATTGAGTTTGGACCCACATATCTCACCATGTACCGAACTCAAAATGGATCAAAAACATACATTTAAAAACAGAAACACTTAAAATACAGGAAGATAAAATGGTTAAAACTCTTGAAGACACCAGTGTAGGCAAGGACTTTCTAAACAGAACCCCAATGATGAGAAACAATACCAAGAATCAACAAATGGGATCATATCAAATTAAAAAGCTTCTGTACACCAAAGTAAACAAACAATAAGGTGGAAAGACAATCCACAGAATAGTAAACAAATTTTTCTCCAGCCATTCCTTGGACAGAAGACTAACAATAATAATATATAAATAATTGAAAAAAATTAGATGCTTCAATATAAAGGTACCATTCAGAAAGTGTATCTTTATCTTGTTTTTGGTTTTAGGTGCTCATTTTGCAATTTTGGGGGAACTAGACTAAAAGGAAATATATTTGTCTTATTTTCATTACTATAATGAAATACTTGAGGCTGGTTAACTTTGTAGGAAAAGAAGTTTGTTTAGCTCATTTCCTGAGGTTCAAAGTCAAAAGGCCACATCTAGTGATGGGCTTCTTGCTAGCAGCCTTCAGGCTGTGTGTACTAGTATCATATGCCAAGAGACAGGAAATGCTTCAGTGTGTGTGTGTGTGTGTGTGTGTGTGTGTGTGTGTGTGTGTGTGTGTGGTCTGTTCCTCTGTCTCTATCTCCTGGCTTTAGTTTGTTTGTTTAAGACAGAATCTCACTATGCAGTTCAGTATAGCCTTGAATTCACTATGTAACCTAGGCTGGCCTCAAACTCAGTGATCTACTGCCTCACCCTCCCATCCTGAGTGCTGGGATTTATAGGTGTGCACCACTGTGCATTTATTGTTCTCTTTTTTAATATTTTTTTAGTACTGTAGATTGACCTCACTAATGTGCTACCACTCAGTTACATCCCCAGCCCTTTTTATTTTGAGACACGGTCTTCACTAACTTACTCAGGCTGGCCTCAAACTTGAAGTCTCCATCTCAGGCTCTGGACCTCCTAGGTTTTCAGGCATCACCACTGTGTGCCCCATCAGGGCTCAGTCATAGAGGCTCCACATTGATGTCTTCATTGTACCACTTTCCAACCTCCCCTGCCCCAACAACATAATCAGAATTTCTACCCTTTTAGTACCTCACAGTGGTGACTAAATCTTAGCACACGACTTTTGGAAAAAACTCAAACCATGTCCACACCATAGCAAGAGATGAAAAAGAGGAAATTAGTGACTACTTGAGGCTAAAGACAGAGGATCCAAAATTTATAATCCATAACTAATCACACAGATGAAAATGCTGGCAACATGTGGAAAACAAGGTCCTTTAAAAAAAGTGAATGTACCAATTTAGCAGGTTTATTATTTAATTGTCATAAGCCAGCCCCATGGGAAAGAAAAAAATGGGTAAACATAAGGTGTCTCTCAGGATAAGAAAATATCACTGCTTCTCAGATAATTCCATTTTTTTTTTGTTGAGTTTTGTCAGAGATGGCTATTCCATTGCCATTTAAATATTGTAGGTGCATGAATTCAGCAAAATAATCCAATATAGTCCAGTAGTCCATAATAATAATAATGGGTTATCTGTAGGACTGACAATGTCAGAAGTTGTTGACTTGAGCCTTTTACAGTTCAGCATATTAATATGGCTTTACTTTTCATACTTCATTTTTAAACTTTTTTTCTGGATGGTTAAGACCAAGATAAAGCAAGACCTACATAACAAGAAATGTAACTTTTGTATCTGACAAGGTCAGTCAAATCCTCTCAGGATTTACGTTGAAACCCTGTACCACAGTTTGTAGATCCTTTGTCAGTGTCAGCCATGTAGATGAGTCACAGCCATTGCTTGACCAATTTGCTCTCTGTGAAAGCCTGAGAGAATGTTTTCTCTCCATGTGACTCTCCTTAGGAACACTCTACCTCATTGATCACATTCCTCTGTGGGCCCTATAAACTCCTTGATCAGAAAATTTGGGACACAACCGAGTTGCAGGATGTTACAGAAAGGTTCTCCTATGTCCTGAGTCCTCACTGACCTTGAAAAGCTCAGATAAATCCAGAAATGCCTACCTTTTAATATGTCTTCCATGTTCTTAGCTCATACAACTTTAGACTTGGAATGGCTGATAGTTTTGACATCAAAATAAGTCACTCTTTAAAAAGTTAAGCGATCTGCGCTCCACACCTCACGCTGTGCTGGCCTGGCTCTCAGGGGCACTGAGCTGGCGACTGAGACCAGGCATGGTGGTGTATGCCCGTAATTCCAGTGCAGGGCAGGCTGAAAACAGGAGAGTCGCTATGAGTTGGAGCTGCATAGTGAGACCCTATACCAAATACATTTTTTTAAAAAGAGTTAGGTAATCTGTTAGATTAAAACAAATAATCAAAAAGAAAAAAAAAAAGAAACAAAATAAAAAACCACACCAAATAAGCAAGTAACCAATTTCACTTCCCAATCATCAATGTACATTATTTTCATTTTCTTCCTATTTAACAGTTGTTCAGGGAGAAAGGGGAAAATACACTTTCCCAAAGAAAATATTCATTAAATCTTTATTTTTGCCCTATTACCAATTTCAAATTTCAAATCCATCTTAAAATACTTTTTGGTCTAAGAATAGAACAGTATTTATACATTTGAAACAATTCTATTTGTACTGCATATAATTTAAAAATCCTTGATAAAATTATAAGTAATAACATTTCTTTTTGGGAGTCAGCCTGTTTGGGTACACCATTTCTACCAGATATAATTACATATTACAAGGATTTTCTAGTGTGTCTTCACCCTCAGCTCCTCAGCGTGCATACCACAAGTAGAATAGGGAATGTGACTTCCCTATTCTATGAAATCATAACTTGGAAATCTACATAGCATGTCATTTATTCTGCCATTGTTTTCTAAAATGTACAAACTAGAGATTTATCCCTTATTTTAAAATATTTTTTCTGATAAGTTTAAGATTGTTTCAAATCAGATAACACCTTTAATAAAGCTACTCATTTTCAGTCTCTTTTTGTCTCCAGATTTTAAACTACACAATTTCAGATGGAAATTCCATCCAGTCCTAATTTGTTAGGTGATGATAATTCTAGAATTCTTTGGCTATCTTCCTTGCCTCATTGTGAGTTTCTCTACAAATACCTGGAGTAAATGCATGAACAGTTTTTTAGATAAGGTCTTACTATGTAGTTCAGGCTGACCTCAAACTTGCGACAATCTTCCTACCTCATCCTCCTGAGTCCTGGTGTTACAGGCATGTGCCACCACTCCCAGACAATAAATATAATTAAAAAAAAAAAATCCAGCTTTTTTTTCTGTGCTGTGGGTCAAAGAAAAGACTGTTGCAAGTAAGTGCAGAAACCCTGCATTTATGCTGATGGTAAAGAACAGGGCATGGAAAGTTTCTCTTAGTACAAGCAGTGTGCGTCCTTCTCTGGCTGCCCCCCCCCCCCGCAGTAACTTCTATGGTAATCCTACCTCTCAGTGCTGGAAGGAAGTATTGGCTCTGAGGATCGTGGTACCACTTTTTTGGTAATGATTTTAAACTATGAAACTTTACCTATCCTGTAACAGCAATTACAACATAGTCAATACCTGGTTGTTACTGGTGTTTTGTCATAAAAATTTCCTAAATTCACCTCTGTAACCCAAAGATTTTTATATAAATCTTCTGAAACAGTAACAGCTGCAAAAAGAAAATCTTTTAATATTTTCTTTTGCTGATTTAATAATGACCTTCTGAAAAAATATAACTGTCATAAATCTCCTCTACTACAGGTTTACAGCCAGAAGGGAGACTGACCATTAGCATTGGAATGAGTAATTGCTTAAATAAACTATTTGTAACTGCATGTTTTCCATTTTTCTTGTATAAAAGTTCTTTGTCCTACCTACCTTTCCAGCATGTATTAGATGTGTAAACACCTTTCTCTAGCTGCATGAGAGGAGACGTTTTACCAAAATGTAAATTAGTACTCTAGAGTAAATGCATGAACAGTTTTTTAGATAAGGTCTTACTATGTAGTTCAGGCTGACCTCAAACTTGCGACAATCTTCCTACCTTATCCTCCTGAGTCCTGGTATTACAGGCATGTGCCACCACTCCCAGACAATAAATATAATTTTTTTTTTAATCCAGCTTTTTTTTCTGTGCTGTGGGTCAAAGAAAAGACCCACTACTCCATTAGTACTCTATGTATTGCCTCTACTTCTACCTGAAATCAGACTCACTTGATCCAGAAAAGTCATTTGGACTCTGTACTGTGGTCGATCTAATGCCAAAAAGAGCAGATGACCACGGTGGCTGGCAGGCACTGTCTCCTCTCTCAGATCTTAGATATGACTGCTTTGGGAATCTTCTCACAGCTCTTCTTTTCCATCTTGAAATGAAAAACACCAGCACAGGAGGATAGCAATATGCAGAAAACTATGATCTATTTTGCTAATTTTGAATATAGAGAATAAATTACAGTCGAATAAAATTCTCAAGTTACTTATGTATGCTTGAGCATACATCAAAAGATCCAGTTTCAGTAATAAAAAGAAAACATGAGAAATTCTAAATGGAGCAGTGGGCTCATAGCCCATGCGGCTGCCTCTGCGGGGCAATTAGTCACCTGCCTGAGCAATCAAATCAATACCCATGACCTTGTCTTCAGGTGTCTTCCCCCTGCCGGCTCTCTCTTCCTATGGTCCAGAAAAAGATAATGGGATAATTTTTTGGAAAGAAAACAGGAATAAGAAGCAAGTTTGTAAACTATGTGTTATTTAAATGAAATTCTCTAAGGAAATTATGCTTAGATAGCACAATGATGAGGGTTATCTTTGGCATTACTTAGTTTATAACACCTGACCTTACTCTAGTGTCCTTTTATTGTTTCACAGAGAATATAGAGGATCTTTCTGCCGAAGGAAGGAAAATGTTTATTTAGGAATTCTGGATGAGTTGGGATGAGGGAGGAAAAGTGAGGTGATCAAATTTTTGTAAGTCAGTTCACTGAGAAAAATATCTAAGTCTTTAATATTATAACATAGGGTAGTCAAATCTCTATCAACATGTCCTAAAAATTTAGACTACTTAAAACATACCTGGGTGATTGTCTAAAGATCTTTGGTATCCTTGAAAACCAAAGTAGCCTCTGTTAGGTAACTGCTTCTCAGACCCATCAAGTGGTCATTGTCCCTGCAGGAGAGGCCCGCACTGCTGGCCTTCTCAAGTTTCTCTTCCCAGAGACAATAGACAATCCCTCCCTGAAAAGTGGTGAGAGTGAGCTTGTCTCTCAAGTGAAAAGGAGATGGGAAGTGTGAGGTGAGGTCAGGGAGCACTCTGGCAAAGTCAGGGGCTGAATTTGAAACCCATCCAGCAGATATGGGTCAGTGTGGACTGTGCTTCAAAGAGAAACCCTCAGCCTGAACATCCTCAAATTTCAGGAAAACCGAAGCACCTTCCTGTTTACCTTTTAATAACAGCATGAAGTTTTGTTCTGATTAAACCTTTCTTGACCATGAAAGCCACCTCTGAGTGAATTTGTTTAAGCTGGGGCTGTTCATCCCCTTGGTGATTTCTAGGGAGCCCTCCTCTAGGAAGTGATTTCCTTGTACTCTGTCAAAAACAAGGTTCCCCTCTGAATTCTCTCCACACTTGGCTCTGACTGTTAAGTATTTGCTTTGTCATATGACACTAAATCAGTTTATGGGGTCATGGAATGGGACAAGATGTCACTGTTGATAGTGTCCTGGTCTGAGGATGGAGAGTAGGAGACAATATAAACCCCTCACGGCAAAGTGAAATGATGAAAGTTCAAACAAAGATAGCATGAAAACTAAGTCAACAGACATTTCTGGCATAAAATCCTTAGACCTTGCTTTTGACTGTTTCTGCAGACCTGAGGCAAAGGGAAGGGTGATTTTACATGCTGCATGGACGGTGGCACCACGGATTGAGGTAGGGAATGTAGAGAATATGGGGTACTAAGCAGTGAGCCAGGAGGAGATAATGACTTCATTGTTGGGTGTGCTGAGCTGCAGCTTCTGTGTACACAGGAAGTAAGCAATTGATTGAGTGTAAGACCGGAGTTCCAAAGGTTGGGGCTGAAATTCAGATTTGGGCGTTATGGTTCTTATGGAGGTGTGCGGCTCAGCCCTCCTGCTAGGAAAGCGGACGTGGTACTCTCTGTCCTCTTCTACGTTTGTTCAGGCCTTGCCCTTCCAGCTTCCACCCAGAGCCTAAGCATGGCTTTGCCTTGTGGATCTCTTGAATACAAACTTTCTCAGGTCTGCATGGCAATTTATGGCTTTTTCTACTTAACAAATTTGCCTTCCTTCTGAATCTATTTTTGAAAATGCCTGGTTGGCTTAATGGCTTGCTACCTACTCTTGCTTCTCTCCTTTGTCCCTGACAAGTATTTCTCCCACCCTTGTGCATCTCCTTCAGTGGGTTAGATTTCTTGGAGAGTCTAAACTAAGCCAGTAGTCATTGGTAGACAAGGAGATGTTAAGTGAAACAATGAGCGTGAACTGAATATTTCTGGAAGACACAGAATGAGGAGAAAAAAATGACCAAAACATTGGAATTAATAATAAGCACTGAGGAGACTGGTGAGATAGCTCAGCAGACTAAAGCACCTGCTTAGGCAAGCTCAGGGACCTTGGTTCACAGTTCAGTCCCAGTGACACACACCTATAATCCTAGTGCTGGGAAGGCTGAAAGCAGGAAGATCACCATGAGTCCCAGCTGTGTAGTGAGACACTGCAACAACCAAATACATTAATAATAATAATAATAATAATAATAATAATAATAATAATAATAAATAATAGGCATTGAGGAGAAAGAAGCTACCTAGGTAGTGACAAGAGGGGCTTCTGGAGCTACAGTGGCTTTGCTTGGATCAGATCCCTCTGACCTGGTGGCTTAGTCTTTCTAATCCTCACTTTCCTTGTCAGTGGTGGTAGTAAGGGGATAACAATGCTCACTAAAGAGTGTGTGTGTGTGTGTACTAAAATTAGATAATATATGTAAAATACTTAAGAAAACACCTGCACATATGAAAGTCTGAATGAAAGTTGGTTGCTATCATCAGGAGAAAGGATAAAAAGCCACTGAGGTAGTGAGGAGGGGCCATGGATGGAAGAAGAGGACCCAGGAAGTAGCACCACAAGATTAAGGAAGCAGAAATTTCTGTAAGAACAGTAGTTGCAAAATTCAAAGAGAACAAAAAAATCAAGGGAAAAAAATGATAGGCTTCAGAATGAATGATGACTTTGGAAAAACAAAACATTATAGTGGCATGAAAAAATGCCACCGAGAATAGTGGCTGAAGGAATGATTGATGGATGAAAAGGTGGAGGGAGAGAGCAATTTCTGCCTCTTCTAGAAGCTTGAATTTGAAGTAAGAGAGAGGGTTGGGGGGGAGGGCTGTGGTCATTCCAGAGTATAGAAGACTTAAAACCTCATTGTGCATAAAAGGCCAAGTATTCTAAAACAGAAGGAAAATAAGATTGTGCGTGCAAGAGGCCTCAGGATCCACAAGGTGTGGGCTCAAGAGCAGGGAAAGAAGAGAGAAGCTGGCCAGCAGGATGGTTTGAGATTCACTGGGTGAGAAGAGAGCAGACAGCAGTCAGAATGATGCAGAAGTACAGCTCTGACCTGCCAGATGGCACATGTGATGAGTTCATATCCCCCAAGTACTGGAGAATGAATTCCAAGAGACAAAGAAGGTTAAGGGTAGGAGAGGTTTATTATGAGAAAGCTCCTTAGTGGTAGAAGGGGTCCTGAAGGGGGTGACCAATTAAGGGGTTTCTCAGGGGTGAATTATACAGCAAAATCCCAAAGGGGGTATAACAAGGGTAAAACTATTATCCTGTGTGAGGCTAGAAGTATAAGCGGTTAGCTAACACTGATCCAATAGAGAATCAAGTCATGTAATAAAGGTCTATGGAAAGATCACAGGGTTCTTGGAAAGGGCAATGAGCACAGGGCCAGGTGCGCTGGTCACCCATCTATTTGTCTCTTGCCTCTGTGAGCCCACTGGCCCAGGTGGTGTTAATTACAGTGTAGTCTCCAGTTGCTGCTTATCTCCTTGGAGACACGCAGGCCTGCTATTGCTTTTCCATCCTGAGGCCTGGCTTTCTTTAGATTGGCCTCTAGCTACAATTCTGATATCTTTTTGTGCTGATTTTATTGAGGGCCCTTCTCTAACTATATATTAGTTTCTACCTAGCTTAGCTGCCTATTAAGACAGAAGAATCCAAGTGGTGACTTTCATTTTATTCTCCAAAAAAGTCACCAAGGTTGCACTTGTAGAAGGCCAAAGTGGGGAAGGCAGCTTGAAGAAAGTGGGGAAAAAAAAACACATTTCTTTGAAATCTCTCTCTCTCTCTCTCTCTCTCTCTCTCTCTCTCTCTCTCTCTCTCTTTCTCTCTCTTTCTCTCTCTGTCTCTCCTTCCCTCTCTCCCTCCTTCCCCCCTTCCCTCTCACTCTCTCGATATGGTCTCAAAACATAATCCACACTGGCCTTGAACTCACTATGTAGCCTAGGCTGGCCTCAAACTTGCGATGACCCTCCTACCTTGGCCTCTCAAGTGCTAGGATCACAGGTATGCATCACCACACCCGGCCTGCCATAGCAAATTCTTACTGAGTTTTGACAACAACCAGAAACCAAGGATTTGGAGGCAGATTTATTTTATATTGACAGGCATTGATCAGGATCACTCCCAAAATATCTCATCCCAATCTCTGGTAGCCTAAGGCTTTTAGAAGATAACCAAGCAGGAAGTACAGAGGCAGAATGGCTTGTCAATTTGGATATTAGTTTATATAGTGTGCATCATAGTGACCAGCTATGCATCAGAGGGACCAGCCATCTCTAAGAGACAGGAATAACTGGATCTAGAACAGGAACTGTTATCTGGGCAACTAAGAAACTGGAGTGTATTGGCTGAGAGGGAGTATTTTCTAATATACTTCCCCTTTTAGTTTCCTCAGCAAATCTTTGCAGGGAATATTATATGTGATCTGAGATAAGGCACAATGAGAACTTAGGGCTCACAGTAATGCAAGGATGGTTTCTAGCCAAGGTCTCCAAGACTGTCTTATTGCAGAAATTTTCCCTTAGTTGCTTTTCAGGAAGAAACATAATTTAGGCCTATCTATTTTATAATATTACTCTACCAGGAAGATAGCTCAGTGGCATAAGCACTTACCTGGAAAGTGCAAGTTCCTGAGTTTAATCTCTAGTATCAAGCGAAACCCAAAAAACAAAAACAGTACTCTGGTAAGGTAGTGAAGGAGTTGACCTGACCTAGGGGAGTGTCCGCTGTGCCTTAGAGGCACATCAAATCTTGGTCCAGTGTTTGGTTGATCTATTCTCTTGCAATAACCATCCATACAATTTGATGAAATAAACAAACAAATGAAAATAAATAAAATCAGCTAACAGGGGGCAGTGGGGCAGGGAACCAAACAAAAATCAAGGAGAATAGGCATAAAGCAATCCCCTGAATGATATCTGTAGGCTCAGTCCTGCATGTGTTGTCTCTTCAGAGTGAACCTAGGAGGAGATGTCCAGGTTAAGTTTTTCAGTGGATCTAAGGTTGTATGTCTGAAACTTGTAGAGATAGTTAATATGTACTTGGATTTTATGTGTATGCAAGAATATCTACAGACACAGCTGGTCTTTTAGTGGGTTACAAGCTGATTCTGTAGGATTATGTTTTATTTTTATGTAATCTATCTATATAGAGTCCACTACAATGCATGAGGTGAGGGCCATTGGTACAGATGTTGAGGCTGACTGGTAGGGGTACAAGTGTCAGTATTGTAGACTGAGCTCACAGGACAAACAGTGAGGGCAGGCATGGCTATGACCTTTCAGGAAGACTGGGTAAAATTTGTCTAGCTGGGATTAATGTTTCAGGCAATTAGTTCCATAGGGGGCTTAGGAATCTGGACTGGATTATTTTGCATCACTGGTAGCAGATTTCCAAACAGAAGTTTGATGTGTGATCATCCTCGCAGGGAAGTTGGCTACAGTAGTTTTGCCCAAAGTGACCACAGCATATCTAGGCTGTAGGATTTCATTCCTAGGAGAGCAACTTCCATCCATAAACAGGGTGTACTCAGCATCTGTCAGGGGTCCCTTTTAAGAACAGCATATGGAGCTTGGACAGCTAGGTTCTGGTCTAATGTATACTTGTCAGATTTCTTGATGAGCAGGACAGTGTCTGTTAGAGTACAGAGACAAAGGGAGGAGGTAACCTTAGAGGTCACTGCGCACTCCCAGGAGCTGACAGTCTGAGGAAGCATGATCGAATCTCTGGGAGGTTTTGATTCCAGGTCAATTGACTTTTGAGTCCAGAACAGGGGCCTTTCCATTTAAAGACAAAGAGGGGCTGGCTGACTGGAGCCAAAGAAAGAGGAAGGAATTTTTTAGGTCTAGATAAGTGGACCAGTAGTCTGGAGGAGGCAGAAAACTTCGGCAATGTATACAGAAGACAATCACAATGACATTAGTGGCTTGGAGCTTTTGAATTGGCTTCACAGGCAGGTGATGTACTGTTTGATGCGGGTGGATATTGCCTTGGGACAGAGCTTGATCCCCAAAGAGACATGATTAATAGCAAGCCCTGGAAGGGAGTCCTTTGTACTTCTAGAAATGAGTCTCTCAGAATTTCAGGGTTATGATTATCAGGTATTTCAAGCTGATGGTGGATACTATTCTTTCTCCTGGGGTACAGTCAGAATCAATATCAAGTCCAGGACAGGGGACCCAAGTTTGAGGAAGGCTGCTCATATCCCAGAAGAGGTATAGAGCACTCAGGTATGTACAAGAATTTATGTTTCATAAGTGTCTATCAGTGTCACAGGTTCTGCTCTAGCAGACTTTCTTTTCAGTGGGGGGCCCATGGGTAACTTCAGTAACTTTAGACATGTTTTTTGGTGTCTTGCCTCCCTCTTTGAGGTCTGCCAGGGGAGCAGTGTGGCACTGATCTACAGCTTCATCTCTCTCTGTCAAATAACTGTCCCAGTTTGGAGATACTCAGCCAAGTACTATATTTACCCTAGCATCAGGATCAACCACAGTGGCAGGGAATTTTGTTTTTTAATAAGGCTTGGCCCCACCTAAAATATGGAGGCATTCTTCAGTGTTGAACAGAGTCAGAGGGAGCTTCTGACAGTGGTGCAGGAGGCTGTGGTGTGGGAGACAGAACTGGTGGTGCTGGCGCTGAGGCTGGCTGAGCAGCTTGGGGTTGATGAATAGCAGGTCAGACTAGCGGTCCTCAGGTGAAGCGGGATAAAGTTTTTCTCGCTTGAACTGCATCTGAGAGCCTCCCAGACAGTCCTGTGTGTGTGTGTTTTGACAACTAGCATGGCTTTCTTGTTATGCAGATCAAGGTGTAGAGCCAAGGGTGGGAGAGTTTTTAACTCCTTGTGACAACTGAGTCCAAATGAGCTGGCCTTTTATCTCAGGATTTTCCCAGTTGAAGGAGCTTTGGGAGCAGCTCACAAGTATAGGAAGGCATCTTTAAATCTAGAACAAGGGCTGCCCAGCTAGCTCAGTGGACTAAAGTGCCTGCTTAGACAGATGCAGGGATTGGGGTTTGATCCCCAGCCTGCTGTGCTGGTCCTGCCCCCAGGGTACACTCATGCAGGGAATCAGTGGGTGTGGTGGTGAGTGCCTGTAATCTCAGTGCTTGGCAGGCTGAAAATAGAAGGATCACTATGAGTTCAATCTACGTAGTGAGACCCTGTACTAAAATACGAACAAATAAATAAATTTAGAGCAGTCTGAGAAACGTGCATGGGCGAGGACATGGAGATCTTGTCCAGGGTGACTGACAGTCTGTCAGGCTCATGTGCAGCTGGGTGCCTGTTTGTGCTTCCTGCGACATCGCATAGCAATGGGATTGTCAGTGAAGTAGCTTGGTTGATGGTCAGGTGCAGAGGCTACTCTTTAGTTTGTATTGCTTGGAGACTTTTTAGAACTACAGGATTGTAGTTATCTGTATCAGGCTGATGCAGGTGTCATCTTCCTCTCACAGAAGTCAAAATTAAAAAGTTTGGGGTAAAACAACAGGGAGGCTGACTGGCTTGCTGTGAAGAAGTTGTCCTATCAGGCTGCAGGTTTATACTTGGCAGAAGGGGCAAGACTCCCAGTGGCCCTGGTGATGATAATTTTTTGACAGAGGGAACATTTGGAGGCAGAGAGTTCTGTTCCATTGTCTACCAGGAAAGTCACAGGTTTCTCTGATGTTTGCTATGACTGTGGGCTCTCAGCGGCCCACTTTTATAGAGCCCAGTCTGTCCTATCCAGGCCTGGCAGGGTGCAACTCACTTGCCAGGGATGCCAGTCCAGTTTTTCCTCAGCAAAAATGTGGAATGCAGAAGGAATTGTTGATAGATATCTAGAGTGGAGTCAGACGGTGCCACCTGACCAGAACAAACGTGGAAGCAGAAGGCTCTGAAAGAAGGCCTGCTGTGGCCAAATGCAGGCAGTGGCCAGCTTGAGCCAGTTCACTTGGCTAGAAGTAGATGAGTCAGAGTAGAGAGTGAAGCTATAGGTGTTGGCAGGAGCCGCAGCAGCCAGCAAGGGTGCCAAGGTAGGATTCTCAGGAAGAATGCACCTCTTATTCTTTTTTTTTTTGAGATGCAGTGAGTGGTTGGATTTCATTTTTACTCTGTATAAGCCCCTTTTACTGCATCCAGGGATTGTGGGTTTTAACTATTTCCATTCTAGCTCTTTACCTGTATGCTGTGTACTCTTAAACATCAGGTCAACAGGAAAAGGATGCGTACCCCTCAGAGAACATTCAGGTGTCTGCCTGGCCTCATCCCTCACAGGGGCTTAGGTGTGACTCAGCTAAGGAGGAAACAAGACTACATTATGGTGTATGTTGATCACCACAGAGCCATAGGTGAGGGCCCAATGAGCCTCTGTGACCAGTGCTTTCCAGTCGTGGTGCACAGATGGAGCATCCTATTGCTTACACTATCTGTTCCACTCATTCACACATTCATATAGAAGACACTGAAAAATTAAATATTCCAGCCCTTCTTCCCTTGAGAGCAGCCATAACTAGCAAGAGGTGATCAAGCTGTTCTTCTGCTCAAACTGAGAGGGACTGACAGACACAGTGGGTCTTATTGGAATCAGGAAGGCAGACAGGCAGACAGGCAGGCAGACAGACAGACAGACAGACAGGCAGACAGATTGTATCTTCTCCCTTTGGAGTTCATTGTAAGCCACTCAAGTGGGGAGGCAGGAATCCTAATCCAGACCTCTGAGGGGACTCAGGAAATCTTCAGGGCATTCTTTCCCATTAGTAGCTGGAGAGGTCCTTGATGTGTCTGTGAAAGCCACAACCAGTGACTAAGAGGTCAGCATGATTGGTCTTTCCAGCCAGGGCACTAGATGCAACAGCAAATAGCAATACCAAAACACCATCCAGAATTTGAAGACAGATTTATTTTATGTCAACAAGCACTGATTATTAGGATCATTTCCAGAATATCAGGCTTGACCCAACTCTTTAGTATTTAGGGCTTATATTGGAAAAGCAAGTAGCAAGTACAGAGGCAGGATGGCTTGTCAATTGGGGATTGGCTTATACAGTGTGCATCAAAGTGACCAGCCACTGTTAAGAGATAGGAACACCTGGATCTAGAACAGGACCTATTACCTGGGAAACTAACAAACTAGAGTATACTGGGGAGGCTGGAGCATTCTCTGCTATGGGGATTTAGATGTTCTATGCGGGTCAGAGATGTACAAGTTCTAACAGAATGTTCAACAAATGTTGTCAAATGAGTAAACAATGTAGGTAATGTCTCTAATTGGCCATTTTCTTGGGTAATGCTTTTTCCAACAGTGTTCTTTTTCTATGGACTGTATGTTTACATAGTTAAATCACAGACCTCCCACAGCTTCCCATAATGTCACAAAACACAAAAAAGTACCCGGGCAAGGAAATGACAAGGCCATTTTGTTTATTTCAAATAAAAAAGCTACTTAGATTATGCTTAAAATTGAGAAATGACATTTAGTTGGGCAAAAGTACTTGAAGCTCTAGTTGCTAACATTCCTGCAGAGAACTCCCTGAAAGTTAGAATTAATGTGTAGATTGTTTTAGTTTTGTTGTTAGTATCTGAGTGAAAAATGCCTGCCAAAAGCATTTTACTGAAGAACTTAGAATATACTTTCCTCGTCTGCAGCTGAAGGGCAGCACCTGCTTTCTATGTGTGCACATTAGTAATTACTACTTCATGTGGATGAATGAAGTATGCCTAACTATATTTTCAAGACCACTGTGTATTCCTATTACTTTTAAGTAAAAATCTGATTTGTGTTCTTTTTGTAATCTACCAGTGAAAAAGATAATGGTGCAAATAATAAAGTTCATGCTAATGAATGAATAAGGTGTTAGATTCCAAGTTCCTTATGGGTAGGGGTCAGCTCTTCTTTAAATTTCCAGTATTCATTTTGGAATTTTTGTGCACAATGTTTGTGCACAATTTTGCTAAATAAATTCGTGCTGAATGAAGTTGAACTGAATCAAAGTTGCAGACAGCTGACCAGTAAACCATTTAAACTTTCTCCTTTGGGGCTTCTACAACAGACTATAGCACTGTCACACAAAAAGTGCTATGTGCATGAACTCTCTAATTAATTATTGAGGTTTAAAATGAATTAGTATTCCCTGGTCAGGATTGTCTGTTACTACAAGAGGAATAGAAAGAGTAAATGTTCTTCCTCAATTGAATCAATTGTTTTCCTCTTTAAGTCTTTCTTTTTGCAGCTCTTTGGAGCTACAGCTCTAATTCTCATTGTATCCCTGACTTACCATTTGGCCTGAAAGAGAGTCGCTTAATCTGAGCTAATTCTTAAATTTCACCTCTGGTGAAAGCCAAAGGGGCCTGGTGTTATAGTTAGCAAATATTGGGTCTTTAAAAAATTAGATGTGTTTTTCAGTGCCATTCATCATCTCTGTAAGGCCAATGGTGATGAATCGCAAACACGATCCTTCCACAGAGGAAGTCCCTCAGCCCCTCCCAAATTGTTTCCTGGAGCTGCTCAGTGAATGTGGAGTGCAGGCAGGAGGAAAATGTAAGGCAACTGCAGACGATATCCCAAATTTGAAGGGGAAGATACACACTACAAACAGGGCAGTGAGGAGAAAGCGGGGCTCTCTGGCCAGAATGATTGTGACTGGGTCATGAGTTTGTCCCCCAGGAAGGAGTAAACCAGTCTTTGCTTTTATTTTATTTATTTATTTATTTAATTTTTTTTGCATCATTTTTTTTAATTGAACTACAAATGTCAATCATAGTTTCAAGACACCTTAACAATACAGATTTGATAAATTAATACATTGCAAACTGTTTTCATAATGTTTTGGTATTGTACAAGGTGCATACAGATTATATTTACAGATATTATTTTAGCAGATATCTCTTATCAGTGAATTAAGAGTGTAGTTGCTTACATATCTTATTTTTTATACCTGAATTATACCAAAAATTCAATAATTATTTTCCTAGTGGATGATCATAGTACTAGAAGCCGACATAATATCCTGTCCAACCACCATTAGTGCAGATCTTGCCTCTCATAGAATTATGTAGAAGCACAGCGTTATCTATCCCAACTGTACTGTCTATACACACACATCATGATTTTTTCTTTCTACACCCTTTCCTTTGTCTACACCTGTCAAAGGTGGGCACTCCATTGTCATTCAACTAACTTAGGTACTTGTACTCGACACCACCATCCAACACAGTCCAGCATTCTACAACAATAGTGAGTTATTCAAAGAAGTTGTCGACCATAGCCATTTACAGCTCAGATTATTATTATGGCCCCACGATGTATACTTCATTTTCATACTTTTCTGCTGGATGGTTAAGACCTAGATAAATGTTGGAGAGGTTGTGAGGAAAAGGGAACACTTCTCCACTGCTGGTGGGAATGTAGGGTGGTACAACCATTGTGGAGGTCAGTGTGGAGACTCCTCAAAAGAGTAGGACTAGAAATCCCATTCAAGCCGGCTATCCCCCTACTGGGAATTTTCCCAAAGGACCTGGATACATTGTATCATAGAGCTATATGTGTACCTATGTTTATAGCAGCACAATGTGTGATAGCAAAATCTTGGAAACAACCAAGATGTCCATCACATGAGGAATGGCAGTCTTTGCTTTTAAAAGATCCAAGAAAAAGGCAGCACACTCGCCCTTCCATTTTTAAAGTTCAGTGAAACAAAATTCAAACTTGTAGAAAAACATCAATTATGCAGTAAATATTCAAATTTGTGTAAGATTTATCCTGGCTCTCTTTAAGTAGAAGGCTTCTCCAGAACCTTCAAATAAGACAAACTCTAAGGGTTAGATTTATATACTGTACTTAAACAATCTGAAAAAAAGAGGCCTGTGTGGCTTGCATGAGACAGTGATGGGTGGTGAAGGATGGGTGCAACAGCTGGGCTCCAGGGACTCTCTCTACTGCCTCAAGCTGTATTTTCCAGGGAGCAAAAAGACCCACAGAGGTGAGAAGGCCCATATTCCCATAAGAAAGATCTAGAAAGGTCCTGAGTAGATGACTCCCCTCTGCTGTAATGGGGCTTAGAGAATATTACCCAAAGGTCATAATCTCTTACAGTGGCCTTGGTCACAGTGCTAGGGGCACCAGCCACTAGAAGACACTTGTCTTCAAAGCAAGACCCCATACTGCTTGAGGGTGTCAGTCCTTATTGTCTACTGTCACAAACCCCTACACATACTGGCCTCCACAGACACAAGAAAAGTGGCTTTGAACTCCTGACCACTGTGCTCTTCAGCTCACAGCGCCATCTGTACTCATGCTGGGTAACAGCAATAATGGATGGGCACTTCAGCCACATGTGAAAACTGCTCACGTTGCACTTGTGAGGCTGTAAATCTTATCTACAGCATTCCGAATGACTGATGAGTTCTCAACAAAGCCAAATGCTCCAGAAATCCCTGTCATAAGAGGAGCCTATAAATTTATTTTCTTGTGACAGTATTTGCAAGCTCCATGAACCATGGTAGAATCCAATACATATTCAATATGATAAAATATTGGAAGTAATGATCTGCACATGGTTAGAATGTATTTAGCAATTTCTTAGTGTTTAGAAGGAAACTGGAACCATTAAAGAATGCATTGGAACACAATGACCTTCTATTTGAAGGAACAATCCAGTGCAATAGTGAAATCACATTTCATTTGAACTATGCTCAGTACTATCTTGAGGACACACTTAGTGGTTTCCAAATAGTATAGACCCCATAAGTGATAATCATATTGAAGTTGTTATTCTATTTATTTGTCAAGATCTATTGCCAAAGAGATCTTGGCTTCAGGCAGGAGTAAAAAAAACATTCTCCAAATTACTACCTGAAGAAATAAGATCAGAGCCAATTCAATCACTTTCTTTGCAATTTGCTCCTCACTTATTAGTTAAGAGGAGAAACTGGAGAGTGACAGTTGTCCTTAGTCATATTCAAGTCATGGGTTAAATGACCAAGGTTCTTAAATAGATGATCACTTTCCTTTTAGGAGTGAATATGACTAAGTATATATGTTCTTGGTTTATTTTAATGCTCGTGTCTTAATTTTTTGGTTTGGATAATTGCACTGTGAATTTCTGCTGATCTGTGGAAAGGAGCAGTTAATGCTTAATTTTTTGTCTTCTTTCTCATTTTTTCCCTTTTTCTCTCTTCTTTCTGATAACTTTTTTCTTCTTCCATTTTTGAAAGCATATGTCTGGTAATCTAAACAACTAATTTGAAGACAACACTATACAATACAACAAATACTGTCAAATTCATATTACTTTATTAAGTGAAATTCCATATCATTTGTAATCTTTACTATTTTAACACTTTTTTTTTTTTTTTTTTTTTTTTTGCAAACTGGGAATTGAACTCATGCCCTTGCACTTGCCAGGGAAGTGCTTATTCCACTGAGCCACGTCCCCAGCCCTGTTTTAATACTATTTTGTACTCTCTTTAAAAAATTTAAAAGAATATCAGTACACATCCATTTGTCTTTCTTTTTATAAAAATACTTGAAGTTTCTTTGTTTCTTTGTTTCTTTCTTTCTTTCTTTCTTTCTTTCTTTCTTTCTTTCTTTCTTTCTTTCTTTCTACTTTTAGTGCAGGGTTTACAGCTCAAAAGTCAATAGCATTCCTACACACTAATAATAAACTTACTGAGAAAGAAATAAGAAAAACTGCACTTTTCACAATAGCATTGATAAAAGTGAAGTACTTCGGAATCAATGTAACAAGAGAAGTAAAAATCTCTGCATTGAAAACTATAGAAACTGAATGTGGTGGTGCATGCCTATAATCCCAGTGCAGGGGAGGCTGGGACAGAAGAGTCTGAGCTGTGTAGTGAGACCCTGTATCAAATAAATAAATCTTAAAAATGAAAAAAAAAAACTATAGTACTCTGAAAAAGGAGGTAAAAAAAGGATATTCAGAAAATGGAAATCCCATGCTCTTGGGCAGGAAAAACTAATATAGTGAAAAATGTGTACTTCCAAAATTTGTAGATTTAATGCAATTCTGAACCAAATAATAGCATAAAACATTCCCAGAATTCATTTGGAACCAGAAGAGACCTAGAATAGCAAAAATAATTCTGGGCAACCAAGGCAAACCAGAGGGCATCACGATCCCTGACTTGAAATTATACTATAGAGCTACTGTGATAAAAACAGTATAGTACTGGTAAAAAGAAATACATGAGGATCAATGGAACAGATAAGAGATAAAACAGCTTCAAACATACTCAGCCATCTTATCTCTGACAAAGCAGTCAAACATATTTACTGGAAGAAAAAAAGTCTCTTTAATAATTGGTGCTGGAAAAATTGGCTTTCCACATACTGAAAACTAAATTGACCTTTCTTCTTTTCTTCTTTTTTTTTTTTTTTTGACAGGGTCTCACTTCAGTTCAGGCTGGCCTTGAACTCACAATGACGCTTCCAAGTGCTGGGATTAGAGGCATGTGGCGTGATGTCCTCACCTGCCAGGGGTCTTGTAGCATGTAGGACATCTTGGATTTGCCTGATGGTTTTCTCAAATACCAGGGATAGAACTCAAGACCTTGCACTTCCCAGGCAGGCACTCATGCCACTGTGATATCTCTCTTGGCCTGATAGCACATCATATATTCACCTGTTCCTTATGTTTTTTTTCTCAACACTATTATTGGAAATAATTTCATTCACTGCATGATCTCCTCCAACCTTCTTTTTTTCTTTGTGATACCAGGGATTGAACTCAGGACCTTGTACTTGTCAGGCAGGCACTTATTCTACTGAGTTATCTTCTCAGCCTCCTCCCCCAACCTTTTTAAAGCTTGCATAGTACTCTATTAGTTAGAATAATTTATTATCATTATATTACTAACATAATTATAAAACTAATTAAATAAAATTTCAAAATAGAATTATTGCATGACAGTAAATTGTTCCAATTTGCTAACTATGGACATTAACATCATTTCATAATTTTTCTATTACAAAATTATCGATTATAAAATTGCTATGATATAATACCTGATACCCACAAATTAAAGGAGGAGAGCTTTATTTTGGCTCAGTTTGTAGTTTTCAGAACACAATTATATTAGAGACTTATTTTAGAAAAATTCTTACAAGTGAGAATGCTGGATCAAGGAATAAACATATATGTACTTTAAAAAAATGTTCCAATCTCCCTTCTATGAGAGTTTGGCAAAATGTTTTGATGTGCAATAGTCTACTTTGTCTTTTAGAAGCTTAGTATTCCCTGCTGGTTTTCATTTATCTTTTTTAACATCACAGAATTTTGCATTGCATTGTTCACAATAGGTGCTGCATAAATGAAAGAGTCCAAGTGAGCAAGTTATTCCTTTTCATGGTATCAGCATTGTTATGCATTTGACAGGAAGCCAAGAGTGAAATAAAATGAGAGCATTCATTTCTCAAGGCTACTCTACAAGTCAGCATGGAGGACATAATAGACTAATAATTATGCAGATAAGCAAAAAGGAGGGAGGTTAGCTTTGAAATTCTTGAAATAGCAACCAAACCACATCTGGTTAGCTTCTACAACATGCCAGTCAAGATAGATGCAGAGTTTAAGATCATATTTTGGAGCTCAAGTTCATGGTCTCATTATATCTATAGAGATATAGAATGCACACACACATACAAACACACACATGCACACATACATAGAATAGGGTAATAGAAAAAGGCAGCATGTGATAAAATGCCAAATGGGTGAAAAAAATTTAATATAATCGTTACAAGAAAGGGCAAATATTATAGCTTGGAGCAGGAAATGGGAACACAGTGGACAGATTCCATTGTAGGTTTGAGATTTGATTCTGATGAGGCAGGATTCAGACCAGAAGAGGGCCTGAAATCCGGGAGTGATGGTGCATCACTGAATTCTCTACTACTCAGAAGACTAAAGTAGTCTCCCATGTTGGAGACTCGTCTGGGCAATTTAGCAAGAGCCTGTCTGAAACAAAGAGCAAGCAAAACAAAGAAGGCGTAAGGAACAAGGGAGATATAGTGTAGTTGAGGAATAGTAAGCAAATGAATCTAGCTGGAGCAGGGAGCTTAGATAAAAGAGCAGTGGGGACTATAGTTGAAGGCTAAATTTGGTGAAGCCAAGCATGCTCGTAAAAAAGAATACAGTAGATTATGATAGCAATAACTTTAGTTTCCATTGAAGTTTAGCACATATTACTGTGCTACTCTAAGCAGTCTTTCCTATGAAATAACTTCCTACTGAAACCTTTCATTTGTCCTTCTACCTCTACCCCACATCATCCACACATTGTTCTGTGTCTCGGGAGGCTAACTGGATACACTGTATCAGTGGACACCTTGTTATTTGGCCCTAGCTGGGTTTGGATATCAGCAGGAGGCAACAAGATATTGGGGTTGGGAGGAGGCAGTACAGTAGACAGAGTCCCCCCACTCTGTGCTTCCCTGCTGCCGTAGGCTGACCGTGTCTCAACTCTAGGGCACAGGTCTTTCCAGGTATTCCTCTGCAATACAGTACTCTTTCTCTCCCTGACCCTTTAAGTGGTTGAAGACTCCTTGCTGGTATCCGTTCTGGGCCACTCTTCTCTCCTTTGTGGTTTCTTCATGTCCTTCAATTTCCTAAGCTGTCTTGATTTTATTCACTTTGACTGTGCCATGTCCTGCCAAGACCTGACTAAATTCATATTGCCAATTAATCTATTCTTTCTTAAACTTGTGATTTATTTTTAAAATTGAGGAACAACTATCAGTGTGCCTCAGAACACAAGTTTTGGGTACCTTGAGAGATTGGTAGCTTTGGTGTAGGTAAGATGCAGGTACAGTAGCTGGACAATGTCTCTAACTTTTCTCTGGAGCATTTCCCTGTGAGCCCCTAGTGATTTCATGGACTGCCATGTCTGCTGCCTCTGAGGCCCATTTCGCCATGGCACCCTCTCATCCCAGGAGTGTACCTGCTTGCTCTTCTCCTATGCAAAGCCTACCCTTTTGAGAAAGCTGAGTGCACATCACTAATCACCACTGAATGTTCTTAAAGTGCTGAAGCTCATCCTTGCCCCTATCACCTCTGTGGCCATTTCAGCTCATCCAAATCCATGTGAATTAAGGGCATATTTTAAAATTTTGACTGGATGGCTTTTTACCAAGTTTGGTCTGTACTATTGAGCTACACTATGAACTCCTGGGTGATGGGAACAAGATCTCCACATCTTTTATAACTCATAATTCCTAACAAATACATGTTATTCTTCACAGGGAGAGAACCCCTCTTTTATCTCTCTATGGAGTCAAATTAGATTATTCTTTCATACTCAAAGTCAAACCTCATCACAGTAGAAAGCATTCTGAGGTCTTCCCATACAAGTATGACTCTTCAGACTTCTGAGGAGCTGACTTTGATCACCAATCAAAGCAAATGCTCTAGTACCTCAAACAGTGTTACCTGGAACTATTGCTCATGTCCTAGTACTAGTTAGCACTGTGCACTTCTAGCTTAGAACTTCACTGTGTAAACACTGTGGTGTTTTGAATTCTGTCCAATACCTGGCACCTTATAAGGTGACCTTATTTCAAATAGGGTTATTGCAAAAGACATTAGTTAAGATGAAGTCATATTGGAGTAGTGCCACCTCCCACTCCAATATAATTAGTGTCGTGAAAAGGGGAATTTGAACACAGACATGTTATACAGGGAGAACATCATGTGAGGGTTGGGGTGATGTTGCCGCAAGTCAAGGAATGCCAGAGACTTCAGCGGCGAGGCGAGGGCCCGGAGCAGCTTGCCCTCCACAGCCTCAGGGAAAACCAAATCTGCTGGCGTCTCTATCTTGGCTTCTGGAACTGTGGTACAAGCACCCAGCTTGTGGCCCTTTTAATGGTAGCCCTAGAAAACTAGTGCAAGCGCCTCAAGGACAAGAGCCATATTTTGAAGCCTTTCCATGTAGGACTCCAATTGTAGGTCCATCACTTGTTTCTTATGAGCCAGTTGGCAAGTTAATCCACTTCTCTTAGCCTCAACTTTTACTTCTGTAATGTGGAGATAATATCTACTTTGGAATGTTATTTTAAGGATTAAAGAAATATATTCAAATGCTAGGCATCTTGCAGGACACAATTAAAATGTTCAATAAATGTTAGACCTTATAATTCTAATCCTCTCATTTTACAAATGCAGAACTGGGGCTTAGAAATGCAAAATGCCCATCTAAGCAGACACTGCTGAGCAAAAGCAAGTTTGGGAGGCGAAAAACAAGAAACTCACTCCAAATTGATAGACATCAGCTTTTATATGTACCGTGTCTTGTCTTGCATTGCTGAAAAGAACAATTAATTTGGTAGCAATAATTGACTCCACTTTGTATGGGGTTTTTCTGTTTGTTTTTGCTTACTGCTTGATGCAACTGAAGTCTTAAATTGCAGGATTGGGAGTTTTTTATTTTCCACCCACAAGAAACTGAAATAAGTCACATTTTAAAGAAAATTATCTCTCCTTTTTTGTACCAAATTAAATTTCTTTGCTTAAGCATGGTATGATTTATATTTATATATAAATATATAAAACATATTTATATAACATGAGAGCATTAATTAATGAACAAAATTTATGGAAATAGGCTAATAGAGGGCCAGTGAGATAGCTTGGTTGACTAAACACCTGCTTAGGCAAGCACAGGGATGGGGGTTTGATCTCTAGCACCATATGCCACACCGGCCCTGCCCCTGGGCATGCTGAGCTGGTCACTGAGACCAGGCATGGTGACACATACCTATAATCCCAGCACTGGGGAGGCTGAAATTAAGAGGATCACTATGAGTCTGAACTGTGTAGTGAGACCCTGTATAAAATACATTTTTTTTAAAAAAGAAAGAAATAGGCTTATAGAATATGACTACTCTGTATGCATAAACATTTTATGTACAACTGTTATCAAATGATGTTTGAATTAATTTAGAGCCATGTTCCTCCCAAATGCAAGGTCTCTATGTACGTCTCCTAAATCCTCATGCTTCAGGTTTCAGCTTGTTTCCCTTTCATCTGAAGCCTGTTGCAGAATGCTTGGTTTATTCATAGGTTAATGAAATGTATACAATCTTTCCCTATAACTTTGCTTATTCTGGTGAGACACATCCAAATTGATTATGTCAATTAGGTTATGATTTTCTTATATAATTGGTAACCAATCGTCATGCTTTTTATGTATCAGCATGCTGTTTATCAATGTACCTATCTCTCAGCATATTGAGAAATCAATTATGAGTTGAACAAATGAGCCCAAAAAGTTATTATCCCCAGGACCAACAAACAAACAGGTTGAGGATCCTATTTCAAGAGCTAGATGGAACCCATGAATCTATCACCTGAAGGTGGATACCCAGCATAGGCAGTGAAAACTGAGTGTGAAATGATGATTTCACCGGATTTTTCTGTTCCCCTCCATGATGCCATAATAACTTGCCTCAGAGAAATTTCTCTTTTCAAAATTGAAAAAGTTATTAAAGTATCTCCTCTTGAAACAGAAGCTTGGAAACCCTTTCTTCTGAGATAAAGCTGTCAGGATATTAAACTAGAGCCAACATTCAACAGATTAACTTTATTATATTGTTATTATTTTTAGCAGACCTAATCCCCTTCTTCCAGCAAACTTTCCTACATATCAGATCCACATCTATTTTGAAGTTAGAAGAAAAAAAAATATTTAAAGAAAAGAAAAAAGAAAAGAAAAGAAAAAAGGTCAGCAAAGGCTCCTGAAGCAGAGAATCGATCTTTGCTACCAACATCTCCTTTGAGGACTGCCGAAACCTCCCAGAGGCCAACAGGATGGAATAGAAGATAATTCTGTGTGCTCTCTTTCATCAGCTGCAATTTCAAATGCACCTGCCTGTTTTTCCAGCCTTCCAGAGTAACCACACGAGCCAATCCCTTCTTGTTTTCCATAAACCCATGATAAAGACCATTGTTGACAAGGCTACAAAATAAACTACTTATATGTTGTGCCCCTGAGTGCTTTCTGTCTCAGAATTGGTACAGATGGACTGGCTCCTGCATTCCTAAATGCTAGGTGAAAAGGGGAAGGGAGGGTTGTTGGGAAGAAGAGGGTCTTTAGTTATAGGAAAAATGTATCTTCCCCAGCAGAAGCGGAAGTTCTGGGCTTACTTTGCTCCATGTCAGGGGATTCCTGGGACCCTTGAAATCACATTCACAATGACTTTTATCACACAGGTATGTTTGAAGAGAAAGTGGCCTGTAGCTCTCAAGGTTCTGGTACTTAGAAAAAGTGAAGGATGATTGCTTCATAAAAGGGTTTTGTAGTTTAAAATACAACACAAATTTAAATAGTTAATAAGAAAAGCTGAAAGGGGTGGATTTTATAAGTCTATTTTAATCAAGTGGAATTCTCGAGTACCTGGTTATTGAAGTCTTTATAAGGATATGGCTTTAAATGTTTAACCTATTAAATGCTCATAATAGCTTCACATAGATGATTCACTTCTGCAATTATTTCTTCAGTGCCAATGACACTGGGCATATAAAACTTGGCAGGACACTTTCTCTGACCTCAAGGAACTTACTTTTATGTAACAAAATATGTAAATAATTAGAAACAAGGGTATTAATCCAACTGCAGTCCACAGTATGCACTGAAATTGGAAGAGGTTAGAAAATTGGAGAGAATACCTAATTTGCCTCAGAACAATAAGGGCACAAATTTCATAGTGACAAAAACATTGGAAATAATGTATATGGGGAAGAACATGGATACATTGTGTGGTCTGAGTGTAATTTGTTTCATTTATGCATCCATTGGTTCATTCTTTCTTCATAATTCATATCTTGTTATATCAGTCACTTGTTTTAGGCACTCAGCAATCAAATGAGTGGATTTGCTGTCCTCTTAAAGTTCTATGACCAGCTCTGAATAGTCTAGCAACTTAAAAATTGATCCCCATGTCCTTAAAGTGGTCAGGGCTTGCATTCAGACCCGTTCACCTCCCACCCTCTCAAAGCCAGCATTTGGTCTTGTTTCTAAATCTTTCTGATCACATCTTATTTTCTTGGCAGTGGTTCCACCTCATTCCCTCAGCAATGCTCTAGCTCTCATCTCTGGCTTCACTTTTTAGGTTCACTTTCTACTTCCTATTGGGGTTCAAGCTACTTTTAGGTGCTCTGGGTAAATTCTTGCCTAGTCTAGCAAGCCCTGTAGTGTGGAACTAGAAACAAGCCTTGAGGACTGCCTCCCTTCTCTTTACTGAGCTAGATATTTAGACCCCATGACAGATGTTCTCTGAATATGTATGAGGGCCATGGATACATTATGTGATCAAACAGTTCTATGATAAAACTATGTGACAAACTAATAAAGATGCAATGCCATCGTGTCACTCTTTCAGCTTGAGTAAGGTGCTCTTCCATGGAAGTGGAGGAACAGAACAACCTTCTTAAAGGGGCCTCTTCAGTTCAAGCTGCTGAGAATGTATGCAGATGATTAAATGGCCAGCTCTCCAAAGCTCAGAGAATTGGAGAAGAAAGGGGCTTTTAGAGATAGTGGAATTCAGCTTTGTCATTTTTAACTGAGAAAGACACTGAAGTACATAAGCTTAAGATCCACAAGGAGGCTTTGATACATTCCTACCCACTCAGTGCATTTCCCTGAACAGTTTATTTATAAATGGAAAGAAAGGATGTGTGACATTTTATTTCTAAAATTGTCAGGAGGGAGTGTCAAACACCTTATGTGATCTATCAGCATCCTAGACACCAGTGTGCTTCCTGAAAGATTCCAGAGGGAATAATACCAAGGGCAAAGAGAAGAACAAATTTAAGAGAAGATAATGCAGCCAAGATCTATCTAGGGTGTGTCAATCTACTGCTCACAAGCAAGTAAGATGGTAACAGGATTACACAGGAATTGTGAAAAAATGAAGGGAGAACAGCTAACAGCCCACATCCTTCTGAGGCAAACTGTGGTCCAAGACTTGAGCATCAGAGAACTGGGAAGCACAGGAGGTGCAGTTCCATGGCCACCCAGGCCCACTGAAGCAGAGCTGCACTCTAGCAAGATCCCCCAGTGATTAATATGCTTTCTGAAGTTTCAAGGACAAAGAAAGCATTGCCTTTTTGAAAAAAATATTTTATTTCTTTATTTGGTACACGGTCTCACTATGCAGCTTGTAGTGGTCCTCCTGTCTCAGGCGCCCCAGCTCTGAGATTACAGGCATGCACCATCACATCTGGTTTTGGTGGCTGGCACAACCTTCCCAGGGCAGGGTGGCACAGAATGCCGTCGCTCGGGGATCAAATCTGTGTTCCTGTGCTAGCCAGGCAGGCGCTTAGACCCAGCCCAGCATTGCCTTCCCCCCATCTGATTTAAATGGCAATCAGTGTTAGAATTTGAAAATTATGACAAAATTCATAGAGGTACATGGATGGGTGTGTAAGAATGACCATCGGAGATCAAAGCAAGATCACAGTGAGAGTCTTACTTCTTGGTTTCTGTATCAATATAGTTTATGCATCGATATAGTGTTCCCCCAAAGCCTCAAGGAGTCATGGGGTGGCTCCTGGAGTTTGTCATTGATTATTGTGGGTGTGGCTGCTGCATTCGCCCTAGAGTGAGTAATTTGCATTGCAGTGTGAGTAGGAGTAGGAGAAAGAGGCAAGCTAGCTACCTGAGCTGCCGCCCCTCCCTTTTTGCTGTTACTCTGCTGCAGCCTTGAAAGTTTGCTCTCTGCCTTGTTCTGCTCTGCCTTGGAGCCAGCTGAGCATGGACTGAAATCTCCATTAACTGTGAGCTAAATAAACCTTTCCCTCCTTCATTTGGAATGTTGGGGTTTTGTCCCAGCAAGGAGAACAGTAACTGAGACAAGTATGTACCTTAAGCAAGTGTTTTCCAGGGAGATTTCATTAATTGTTTTGTGTTAGTACAGTGCACCACACAGGGCCTACATTTGCAATTAGCCGACTCTGACAGCTGTGGCAGGATGATCAGGTGCTTCTGCCCACGAGGCAGAAAAGTTACCTGCACCCCTGAGGCTCTTTCTTTCTCATTTTGAGACATGGAGCCCCACGCCCTTTAAAGAACCTACAGTATACTTGCTTGCTAATGAAACTCAAATCTTTCAAAAAAAATTATTTTGAGGAACAAATGTAAAGTCAGGGTACTGAATAAATAAACAAAAGATGATGGTTGCTACCATCCTGAGGCTGCATTTTACACCAGTGCTCTGCACATTTCCAGGTTCCAGTGGGGCTGTGCAGTCCCATGCTCCTGGATATCCACGGAGGCTCATCTGTAAACCAGTGCAGCTTAAGGCTGCTAAATCCCAATTAGGCTGCTCGAACCAGCTGAGATGCCACAAATGCAGCCTAGTGGCTTTTCCCATGGGAAGTCAGGCAACTGGAAAATATTTCAAGCAATTTGGCATGCTTGCATAACCCTTTTGTGGAAATTCCTGCACTAACAATTTGCAATTAAAGTGAAAGTGAGTAAAAATAGAATGATCTCTCATTTCCATAATGGCTGTATTTTGTAGACTCTGGTATAGGAACGTGCTTTACAGCTGACCCATATATAATGACAAAGAGATAAAAAAAGAAAAAAAAAAATCAACTTTCTGTATACCCAGCCATATAGAATAGACAACCAGGCCCAGAATACTGTTGTAGCATGAATGACATCTTGAGCTAAGACAAAGACAAGGCTGTGTAGAACATAAACAAATCAAGGAAAACAGAAAAAACACATTCTCAGTTCAAACTGTGGTTGTAAATTGACATTGCGAATGTGTTTTCCAGCCACTCTGCTGCCTAAAATTATCCATATTTTTGCATTAACCTCAAATCTAGTATCTGGGGTTGGGAAGTAATTTTATTTCTCTAATAAAAGCTTCTTTGGAAAAGTCACCCTGTAAGATGGGAAAAATCATATATTATACAACAAAATCCATGTATTTCTGTTCTTATTGCTGTGAAATACCCATGTTAGCTCTTTCTTTTAGTTTGGATAAATAGTAGTTCAGTTTTCAGTGGAAAAAATCTTGAGAATCAGTCTGCTAATATCATTATGCTATGATTCTTTCATTTCTTAGATGTCATCAGATAGGTACAAGTTTTCTCTAAAGTTTTATAATTTCTATGATAGATATGTAGAGTGTTTGTCATCTGATGGCCAAAAAATCCATCAGAAGAATTTTTCTAAGATTGACTCATCTCCATGTACTAAGCATGGATCTGGGCTATTTGGTAGAGGAGAGAGCCTATAAAGGAAAATGATCTGTTAATGGACTGAAATCACAAACTAAACAGAGGCCATGTGGTGCTCTTCCTGAATGCAGGGGACTTTGGCAAAGGGTGAGCATTAAGGGCAACCTGGAGCCCAATTGTGAAATGTCCCATGGGTGACTTTGGAGAGAGCACACATCAAAGACATTTAAGGAAAGTGACAATGAAAGTTCATTTTAAAAGGATAGCTCTGGCTGGGGAGATAGCCCGACAGTCTTAGCACCTGCCTGGCAAATTCAACAACCTGGGTTTGATCCCCAACCACATGCTGTGCTGGCCCCACCGTTGGGCACGCTGAGCGGATCACCACCACAGGGCATGGTGGCTCATGCCTGTAATCACAGTGCAGGGGAGGCTAAGACAAGCAGGACCGCTGCAAGTCTGAGCTGCATAACAAGACCCTGTAGCAAATAAGTTAATTAATTAATTAATTAAAGCCACATTACTTTAAAAAATAAAAAGATAGCTCTGGCCTCAGTGAGAGAGTAGCTACAAAGTAGAGCAGTTTGGCTGGATAAAGCTCTGTGAGAGTCTGAATGAAGCACAGTGAAAAGATGGGATGGCCATGGATGTAATCCCAGCACTTGGGAGGCTAAGGCTGAGGGATCGCTTCCTGAACTCACGGCCAGTCTGAAGTACATAACAGGACCCTGTCTTAAAGCAAACGAATGATACCAAAATGAAACAGAGCAAAGCAAGCAAAACAAGAAGGGTAAATAAGTAAAACTGATGAAGCATAGAGATGGATGGAAGTTAAGGCAGTAGATAAGGGGGCGCAGTCAATGGTAACTTGATTTCTCCTTTGAGTGTAGCAGAGTGAATGGCAGTTCTATTCTCAGAGCTAGAGAACACAAGAAGAAGGGCAATGAGATGTTGCTGGTTATGTGCATGTGAGACAGACAGGCAAACTCCCACCTGGAGTTCAGGAGAGCCTAGACCAGGGTACAGTCAGAGGGGAATTCAGCATGGAAATAATGGCTAGTGTATTGACATGCATGAGAGTGCTTCTGATCATCAGCCTGCTGCTCTGAAATAAACACTTGAGATAGATTCAAAGGAGGAAAGGTTTCTTTTGGTTCATTTTTGGAGGTCTCAGTCCATGGCCACTTGGGCTAGTAGCAAAAGTATATGAGAGAAAAGATCTGTTTGCTTCATGAGAGCCAGGGAAAGCGGAAAGAAGCAGAGGAGGGGCCAGGGTTCTGCTGTCTCTCCCGATAGCATGACCCAGGGACCTAACTGCTTTCCACTGGAGACTACCTCCTAGCGAGGCCTGCTGACCAGGCCTTTAACACGTGGGCTTTTAAGGAACATGTAAGATCTAAACTGTATCGTTGCTCAAGAGGGAAAGTAGTATAGAAAACAGAGGCGCTAGTAGGAAGGTGGGGAAAAGAGGAAGATGACCAAGAAAGGAGGTTGAGGGAAAAGTCACAATACTAAGGGTGAAGATTTTAAGATCTTGCAAGCAAGGCCCAGAGGGCCAGAGTTCCATCCCCAGGCCTGCTGTGACAGCCCACCCCTGAGGCATTCTGAGATGGCGATTGAGACTGGGTGTGGTGGCACAAACCTGTAATCCCAGCTCTTGGGAGGCTCTAAACAGGCAGATCACTCTGAGTCCAATCTAGTAGCAAGACCCTGAACACCCTGTATACCCTTCCCTAAAATACAAAAAAAAAAAAAAAAAAAAGATGTTAAGAGTCTATAGTCTGATCTGAAACAGGCTGAGCTCTTAAAAGGATAAATCATAAAATCTAAATCATTCTCTCTGATCTTGGAGAGAATGATTTAGATTTTAAGAGTCAAGAGGTTAAAATCTGTAGCTTAGGTTTGAGATGTTATGTGTCACAGAGCTGAAGCTAGAATTATCTATTTACTCACATAAAATGAAAACTATACTTAGACCTCATTGATTGATTCAAGTTGCATGGAAATGGAGGTGGAGGTGGAGAGATAGCTGGCTCTTTAAACCCATTTGCACAGACCAGCCCCACCTCAGCAGGTAAGAGCACAGTGGGGCAGACTCAATCTGGGCAGCAGTGAAGTACAGATGGCATGTGGTTAGCCTGGTGGTGGTGCGGTGGTGTGGGTGGGTGGGGGTGTTGGAGTCAGTTTCTACAGAAGGGAGAAGTTAACTCTCATAAAATGTTCAATTTTTAAGTACTATTTTATTTGGCTTTAAATCCATTATTTCCTTTGGATTTCAAAATAACTTTGCAAGGTATAGTTTAAAAATAAGGAAAACAATCAAAACCCAGCAGAATGATAAGACAGGATTTGGACCTAGGTATGTTCCACGTCAGTGCCCTTGTTCCTCCCTCCATCAGCCTCTGCCTTGTCTTAGCAGTTTTTGATCAGTGCACTCACTTATTTCTTATAGTTTTGAAAGCTGGGGAGACCAAACTTGCCATGCCAACATAGCCCCAGCATTTCCTTGTTGCTGGCAGAGGCCCTGCTTATGGCATCGTAACATGGCAGAAGGTGCCATGTGGTGACACAGAGCTCATGTTCACAGACAGCTCATGGTTTTCTTTTTAAAAAGATACTCTTGCAATAAACCATGACTTTATTGATCTGTTCATGGGACCTAAGCTCTCCTGACCCTTCCAAAGTTCTCACTTCTCAAAGCCCATGAACATGAATTTTGAGATAAAATTTTTGTCACCTGTGTTCCAGCTCTCTCAAACCAAAGAGAGCTGAAGCAGGAGCAAGTTACCAGTGTATGGAGAAAGACAAATCTGGGACAAGAAAACCCACAGGGCTCCCAGCTCGGGAAGAGTTGGTATTCTATAGGGGATTGTGGTATGAGGTCAGCACTCAGGGGTGAAATCCCAACCTCTAGGACTTCAGCAAGCTAAAAGGAGGGGAAGAAGGGCTGTCCCTGCCTCTCAAGGATTCAGTGTGATCAGCATTGTGGGTGCAGGCTGGAAACAGTTATTAAAAGGTGGTGCATTTTATTTGGGGATGGCATTAGTTACCTTCCCATTGCTGGAACAAAATACCTGTCATGGGCTGGCAAGATAGCTCTGGGGTCTAGAGCGCCTCTCAGGGACCGCGGTTCGAGCCCCAGCACCACATGCCATGCCAGCCCCTCCCCGCAGGGCCAACTGAGCTCACCCCCCACCCCCGCAAACAAAGAATCTGTGATGTGTAGCGAGACATTGTAATAAATAAAGAAATTAAAAAAAAAAAATACCTGTCATTCTCAACTTAAAGGAGGAAAGTTGCATTTGGTTCTCAGGCCCCAGTAGGTCCAGTTCAGAGCGGGCCGGCTCCAAGGTAGAAAAGACATGGTTAAAGCCTTGGCAGAGGACAGCTGCTCATCCCATGGAAGTCGGGAAACAAGGACCGATCCAAGACAGGAGTCCCTCTGTCCAGCCAAGCCCCAAGTGACCCACTCAAACCAGGCTCCACCTCCTAATAGCACGCGCAGCTGCTAAACTCATCACTGTGCCCACCCCATCCAGTTGTCTTCCAAATCCAAGACTTCAGGGGACATTTTTAGATCTGAATCAGAAGAGGGATAAAGGGAACTTTAAATATATTTCCTCACTCAATAATGAAGAAGTGCTGGTAAGAAATGCCAGTGAGAAAAGCTAGGAGATATGTGTGATTAATTCAAGGATTGGGACTCTGAAGAGGTAGATTAGCTCTGGAAAAAAATAAAGAATGAAGCTTCCTCTGAGACACGGAAGAGAAAAGGATTAGTAAAGGCACTATGAATTTTGATGGTGGAGGGGAAGGAAGTTGAAAAAAGCCCAGACAGCTTCAGTTTTCTTATCGAAGAAGAATATATTATTCCTGCAGGGTATTCAGTGAAGTGTAAATTTGAAAGAAATGGATACAAATGCAAAGCAGAGCACCAGAAATGCAAAGCAAGTTGGATGGCCAAAGAACATAACTCTGAAGACCTGCAAGGTGGGAACCTGAGAGTCAGGCAGCTAAATGTATTTTAATCTCCTTGCTTCTCACAAAGATTTAGAAAGAAAACAGGGACGAGGGATGTGCACTCCATGAGGGGATGGGTGGGGAAATTATAGCGTGCTGCACACATCATTGGTGTCCAAGTTACTTGGCTAATTATTTCAGGCAGTGAGATAGGTTCCAAGAAGTCATGGGCATGTCCCAAGGCTGCGGTGGCAACACAGAATCAGCCTCAGATCTTCCAGCCCCAGCCCCCTTGCTCCGGCTGTATACCTGTCTCCCTGCATGGTGCAAAATTATATAAATGAGACTGAAAATTGTAGTGACGAGGTAGGAGCTAGGGCTCATCTTTCTGATCCTTGTTCTGAGTCACAAGAAACAAAAATCTTACGTACTCCCTGCCTTTGAATGACTCTCTTTCCAGCATAGTGCCCCACAGTCCACAAAACAAATGATAGAGGACAGGGTAAAATGAATGGTTAAAGAAGATGATAGAAAAGGGCAGAGGATTGGATTTAGCAGTACTGTCATCACAAAACTTTCAAATAATAAAAGTTAATTTTTTTTTTTAAAAACCACTAACTCATAAAACTCATGGCGTGGGGGGGAACCAGACAAGTGTAGCTTGGAGAAGAGACAGCTCAGAAAGGAGAAGCCCTGGCTACAGTCTTTAAAGGACTGTCATGCAGAAGTGGCACCAGATCATCTGCATGGCCTGGGGAAATAGGAGTGAATTAGGTAAGTAGCAGAATCTTTGAGGCTCACAGGTGTGTTTGTGGAAAAGAAATCCACTTCATCCCGAATAGTTGGTGGCTTGTCAGCAGAAGCACACACGTAGAAATACTGTGAAGCCGCGCATGCAGAGCAAATGTACCCGCTGTAGCTCATCAAAGTGGTGCCTAGAGCCCCGTCATCTCCTCGTGCCATAAGCTGGCACATCTTTGCTGCTCCCAGCAGCTAGGGTGTATTCTTTGCCACTGTATATGCTTAAGCAGTCATCCAATTTTTGTCATTTCCAAATACCTTGATGCTAACCTTGCTAAGTTTCTTTCAATTTTTAAATATCTGGGTTATCTTCTTTGTAACTCATTTGTGGATGAAATGCTTTTGGTTTAAAAAAGTAGTGCTTCTATTTTTACCACCATTACTATTATAAGCATTCATCACGAAGGGACATTTTGTTTTATCCAAACAAATCTGGAAGGTCAAGTTCTCAAAAATGTTCTCCTTATTTATTATGTGATATATTGTGAGATATATATATATTTTGTATATAGTTATGTGTGTATATAGATATATATTTTTTTCTTCCTTCCTGCTTCATAACTGTGACTTATGTAGTCTGATATTCTGTCTAAATACCCTCTTCGTTCCAGAAGGTCTTTTGAGGAAAGAAAGGCTGCACAGAGAGGCTAAGAAGACTCCGAACACACAGGCCTTCCTGGGGCCCCAGCCCTGCAGCCTGACCGCTGACACGTCTGTGCATTTCGGTCTTCATAAAACCCAGAAGGACCGAGTCTGGAGAGCAACCAGACAGCTGAACGCGAGGAGCTCCCTGGACTGGGGAGGGCGCGGAAGGTCCGCGCCTTCTCCGCGCCTTCTCCTGTATCTCCTCACATGCGCCTCTGCTCTGGATCCTTTACACCACCTTTTACCACAAAACAAGAAATGTAAATGCTTCCCTGAGTTTTGTGAGTTGTTCCAGAAAAATGTTCTCCTTATTTATTATGTGATATATTGTGAGATATATATATATATATATATATATATATATATATATATATATATATATATATATATATGTTTTGTATATAGTTATGTGTGTATATAGATAGGTAGTTTTAAGAACCTTAATTTATAGTCTGTGGTCAGAAATAAAGGTAAAACAACTGGGACTAGCAGCTAGCACTAGCATTTGGTGGTGGTGTACAGGCAGGATGGGGAACTAAGCCCTTAACCTGTGGAGTCGGGCACTGTTTCTAGCTAGGCAGTATCAGGAATGAATGGCACTGCAGGTATCCGACTAGTGCCCACTTCACAATTCCTTGCTTGCGGGCCAGCCAGCCAGATAGCTCAGCGGATTAAAATGCCTGCTTTGGCAGAGCACAGCGCAGGGTTCCATCCTGACGACGTGCTGTGCTGGCCCTGCCCCCGGGGCGCGCTGAGGCAGATTGAGACTGGGCGTCGTGGCGCACACCTGTAATCCCAGCGCTCAGAAGGCTGAAAACAGGAGAACCACTGCGAGCTGCACAGAGTGACTCTGTACACCCTGTAGACCCTGTCCTAAAATTCATTTTTTAAAAAAAGGATTCCTTGCTTGCTTATGGAGAGAAATCCCAAAACCTTCGTGTTCACAGAAATTGTATGTGTTTATTGTGTTGTGAGAGCAGAGGAAAAACAAGATGGGCGCTTGTGTTCTTCCTAACACCGTGTGAAAGATTTGAAATAACATCTGGTTGTTCATGTGTAATTTTTCTTCTCTTCTACAGAAATTATAACTTTAACTTTTAGAAAATATTTAGTAGAAAAAAATGGGAGCTCCTTCCAAAGAGAACTGGAGAGCAGAGTCAGTGTCCCCAGAGTTTCTCACCTCCCCCCTCAATGCTTTCACACCTCTACCTAGACACCTGGATATTCATACCTCACACTGTAGTTTCCCTCCTGGCAGCCTGCTTCCGACCCCACTTTGAGGCTGGAGGCTAGGCTTTATAAGGACTAATAAAATCATCAGGATGTACTGCCTCTGTGCAGGCTGATTTAAGGGTCTCAGATAGGACTCATGGCTTGAATGTCCTTCATCCAATGCCTCTGGACCTAAACTCCATCCACTCAGAAAGTGATAGCTCTGAATTATTTACTCTATGTTCTTTAAACAGGATACTTTTGGAGAAGTAATTCATTAACCTATGTCTCAAAAAAGATGTTGTTATGTACTTAAATGTGTATTCCTAGACTTGTTTTTCTATTAAAATTACAGTTTTGTGTGGTTGCAGTCCAAAACAAAATAATGTGTTAAAATATGGGTTAACTATTTTCTATCCTGATTAAGACTGACATCTGGAAGTGGCAGGCACCAGGCCAAAATTCTGATCCAGAATGGCAATGTCTCTTACAGCTAACCTATAAACACTAGTAAACTAAAAATATATATTAATATATTAACATAACATCGGGGTCAGTGAGATAGCTCAGTGGACTAAGTGCCTGCTTTGGCAAGTGCAGGGACCAGGGTTCGATCCCCAGTCCCACATGCCATGCCAGTCCCACCTCTAGGTTGCACTAAGCTGGCAACGGAGTCAGGGGGTGGTAGTGCATGCCTATAATCCCAGCACTGGGGAGGCTGAAAACAGGAGGATCATTATGGGTCGGAGCTGTATAGTGAGACCCTTTACCAAAATAAAATGAAAAAAAAAAAATTAACATAACATCATAACAGAAGCCATCCAACTTTTTAACTCTGCAAAAAGATAAGAAACACATAACTCTTTATAAATCTGGAAGACTGAATGCGCTCCACAGAGAAGCGTATGGGGGCCAGAGGAGTTCTTTCTCAGAAACAGTCACAAAACCATGATGCTTTATAAAAAGAATTGACGTTAAGGGTAGTTAAAGCCAAGAATCTATGGCAAGTTCAAAATAAATATGCAAAATATTCTAAGTTTAATACTAAGAACTATTGTATCATTTAAAAGCATCAGAGATTAAGAAGAGATCAAAGAATCAAAAACTGAAAAAGTGCTGGAATCTCTGTGAGGCTCTGCTGCAGCTTGGGTGGGAATGCCCCCAGAGGGTGTGTGCTGCAGGCGTGGCCCTCGGCCTTTGGCCCCACTGGGAAGCACCAGGACCTTTGGAGTGTACAACCAATGACAGGAAGTGAGGTCATTGGGAACATGCCCTGGAGAGGAATCGTGAGCCTGAAGCTTTCTTCCTCTCTTTCATTTCCCACGGCGATGACAGGAGCAGTTTTGCTGCAGCATGTACTCCCATCATAACGTTCTGCATCCAGACGCAATGGCGCCATCACCATAGACCAAATCTGCATAAACCTTCCCACTTTGTAAGTTATCTCGGGTATTTTGTTGTACTAATGGTAAGCTGACACGCAATTTTTTCTGAGTTCTTTAGTGATATGATCTGGCCCAGGGAATACAAGTCTCTGCACTCTGTTGGTTCCCTGGGATAGTAGCCTGCTCTGATAACATCAAGGAAGACCAGACCCTGGAAGAAGGAAGCTTTGTCATGTTGTATTATAGTGCATATATGAAGTCTCTCTCTCTCTGAAAGTTCTAAGCTTTCACAGAAGAAGAGAAAAAATAATCTTCCCTGCTAACTTCTCCCATCTTGGTGAATGATTTATGTGAGTAAAAAGCCTTATAAGAAAGCCTTGATTATCTCAGTTGATGACCACATGACTTTTTAAACTTAGGACAGCTGCTGGGCAAGAAGGCTGAGGTAGGAGGATTGCTATCAGTTTGAGGCCAGCCTCAAATATGAGCAAGTTCAAGTCCAACCTGCACTACATAGTGAGATCCTGTCTCAAAATAAATAAAAATTTAAAAAATAAATTTAGGACAACTTCACATGTTCTTAGGGGGCACTTTGGATAATATAATTATTTTATCTTCCACTTTTATAATCATAAATTTCTAGATGCCCAGAGCTTGGTTGCTTTCAGGAAATTCAAGTGTTGCTTAAACTTTTTTAAATCACCACAGTCTCTGCTAAGATAAAGGTAGCATAAAAAAAGACAAACAGCATTCTGTCTTTTCATTAAATGGGAGCTGAGACATAAAGTTAATTGAGTGAACCCATCTATTCCCTAACATCTCTTTGTCCCCAGTACTGGGATTGGATGAGGATATTCATCTGAGATCATGTTGACTAATGACCTACCAGGAAAAACCTGAGGGCAAGAAATATTTGGCCTTTGTGGTTAAACTGATGATAAGACTGATACTGTCATATCCTTTCTTACTGTCTTAAAGGCAAACTTGACACCATCTTGTAATGATGAGGAAAAGATCAGGGCAATTACCATGGTACTGACCCTCACGTCTCTCAGCCCTTGACCCTAGGCCTCCCAGGTCCAGACCTCTTTCTACATGGAGACAATAACCCTCCACCTAGGAAAATTACAGTGAATTCAGTTCTCTATCACTCATAACCAAGCATATTTGTAGTACTTGTAATGGTTTATACATGGTGTCAGCTTGAGAAGTTTAACGAAGTGACTCAGAGGGGCCCAGGCTCCTCACTTTGTAACCATTCTCACCCTGTGTGAGAGGAGGGCAGGAGATGGTGTGAGTGCTGACCTGCCCCAGAGGGGTAGCCTGCTTACATTATAAGGGAAGAAAAAGGGGCTCGTCCTCCCCACTTTTGATCTTAGGACTTTTGCTGCCTTCCGCCACCCTGTTGCCCTCTGCCATGCCACCCTGCCCTGGAACCGGCTGATTTGGGAGCAAAACCACCACAAACTCTGAGCTAAATAAACCTTTCTTTCCTTAATTTGAGGTGTTGGCTATTTGGTCTCAGCAAAGAGAAAAATGTAACCAAGACATTACTACAAGATTTTCACAGGCTTTATGTGAAGGAGATAGCTTTGTTATGAGTTTCTTCCAATAATGTACAGCATTGAATCACAAATCAAAACAGGCCTACCGGTGAATATCAGCTTGGGAATAGCTGATATAACGATGCCTTAAAACTTCTGGCAGCCACTGAAATCCAGCCACAAAAGGAAAATAGAAGCACTCAATGCACTTCTAAATTATTTGATTGATTTATTGATTTACCATCAGCTATATTTATAATTAATTCAGAGTTTCTAGAGTGTGATATTGATTTTTTGGCTGTTAATCTTACAAAAACTTCATACCATTTCAACAACTGATATGAAAAATTCTGTTCTATAAAAGAATATCTTTGGGGCTGGCGAAACTTTTCCTTTTCTCACGTGAAATCAGAATTTTACAGTCTGGTTAATCTACTTAATGCATCCCTGCTCCACTTCATAGCAACCAAGTATCTGAGTTCCACGTGAAATGACAAGTGAAAAATGGGAAGTTTGCCTTATCTCAGGCTCACTCGAGCAGGGTCTAGTAGCTTTGGGTTTGTTCTTTTCAGTGTGACCTGCAAGCCAGAGGAATCAGATAGGTTAACTGGGAGTTTACTGGAGAGTCAGGGTCTCAGACCCCACCTTCTTACACTAAAGAGACAATAGAATGTTTATACATGTGGGTCTGATTTGTGTCACTTATGAATATAGCATCTAGTTGCATCCTTTACCTATAGAAGCCTTGAGCTTATCTTTCTTTGTAGCTGAGTAATACTCCACTGAATAACAAAACATATGATTTCAGTGATAATTTATAAAATTGGTGTCACCAGAACTGCATGGAACTCTGAGTACATCCACAATATAGGTACCTCCAAAGTGGAGGGCATGTGGAAAAAGTTTTACAAGAATCTGCAAAGAGGAAACTGCTTTAAGCTTGATCCACTAATCCCATGGGCAAAATTTCACAGAAGCTAACTTTGTCTTAAGAAATACAGGACAATTTTACCAAGCCAATTCTAAAATTGACATTCATAATATCTTACTGGCAGTTTTGCTTATGTATGAGGTGAAATGTTGTTGAAAAAGTCGTGAAAATGTTAATGTTGTCTTAAAAAGCACTCTTGGATGAAAAGGTTATTAATATTACTGAAGTCAGAGCTATTCAAGTCACAAACAAAACCAAAAAAATGTATAAATTCAGACATGAAGCTATGCTTAAAATTCAACAAAATGGTGGCCTGGGTCACATTAAAATAGTTAATCTGAATAATTCTATAGCTTTATTTATACTTGATTTGTAAATTTGTTTTTGGTTTATAGTAATTTGATCACTATGAGCCTAAGGAGTTTATATATGTTATGATTTTATACATTTCAGTAACATTATAAGAAAATAATTTAAAAATTAAAGTTTGTGATAATCATTTTCTTATTAACATTAATCCCAGGGCTGCAAGTACAGCCAACATTTTAGCTGTAGCCTTTCAAGGTTGGTGAGGACTCAGGACATAGGAGAACCTTTCTGTAACATCCTGTAACTCAGTTGTGTCCCAAATTTTCTGATCAAGGAGATTATAGGGCCACAGAGGAAAGTGATCGATGATGTAGAGTGTGCCTAAGGAGAGTCAGATGGAGAGAAAGCATTCTCTCCAGCTTTCACAGAGAGCAAATTGGTCAAATAATGGCCGTGACTCATCCTCATGGCTGACACTGACAAAGAATCTACAAACTGTGGTACAGGGTTTCAAGATAAATCCTGAGGGGATTTGACTGACCTTGTCAGATACAAATGTTACATTTTTTGTTATATAAGTCTTTCTTTATCTTGGTCTTAACTAGGATATACTTATCTAGCAGAAAGCATAAAAATGAAGTATAAAAAGTAAAGCCATATTAATGTGCTGAACTGTAAAAGGCTCAAGTCAACAACTTCTGGCATTATCAGTCCTATGGCAAACCCAGTACTACTATGGACTACTGGACTATATTGGAATATTTTGCTGAATTCATTCATCTATAATATTTAGATGACAATGGAATACCCTTCTCTGATAAAACTAAACAAAAAAAAAGGGGGATACAAATGAAGGACTATTTTGTATCTGTATATTCAAAATAATTAGGATAGACATACAGCTACTTTCTCTTAATTCAATGAATAGAAAGATTTGTTCTAATAGTGTTTGGGCAGAGATCATGTTTGCATCTTGTACTATGTATAACCACTAAAAAGACAACAATATGCAATATATTAATTATTGAAACTGTCTCATTGCTATTTGTTTAATAAAATTATTTTTAAAAATAAACATTAATCCCCAGAAAAAATTTTAATAACACAAAGGATTCAATCCCCAGGCCTGCCGTGCTGGCCCCATCCCTGGGGTCACTGAGATGGCGATTGAGACTGGGCGTGGTGGTGCGTGCCTGTAATCCCACACTTGGGAGGCCATAAACAGGAGAATCCCTAGGAGTCTGATCTAGTAGTGAGACCCTGAACACCCTGTGGACCCTTCCCTAAAATACAGGAAAAAAAAAAAAAGAAAAGAAAAGAAACCAAAGAAATAATTAAAAATAAAAGAAATACCTTATGAAATTTGAACACTAGTCCCTTAAAGAGATGACTCAAGTCATATAAGTTTGACTCAATTCATGTATTTACCTATAACATGCCTTGAAAGAGTTCTTTAATGGGTAAACCAAATGCATTGGCTAAAATAGCTGAATTTACACTATAAAATAAGAACTGTTAGCTCATTTATGTTCTGCCTAATTCCAAAAAGGATTTATCTAGTTTTTAAATTTAAATAAAACATTGCAAGATAAAAGAAAAGAAAAATAGAGGAGAAAAGTCAGGCAAAGGAAGATAAGGGTATGAGAGTCAGAGGGAGCCTGAGAGGCTGGTGCGGGTGTCTGGGCTGAGGCCTACCCCACAGAAGACGGCTTCTTTCAACACAGCTCTCTGGGTAGACATGTGGGATCCTGGCCTGTCTTGTTTGTGAACAGATCCCTAAGCATCTTTCTTTCTTTCTTTCTTTCTTTCTTTCTTTCTTTCTTTCTTTCTTTCTTTCTTTCTTTCAAAAAGTTTTAAAATTTTTATTTATTTATTAGATACAGGGTTTCACTAAGCAGTTCAGACTCATAGTGATCCTCCTGTCTCAGCCTCGCCAGTACTGGGGTACTGGCATGCACCACCACGCCTGGTTTCAGTGACTGGCTTGGTGGGGCGAGGACAGCATTCGGTACCCAGGATTGAACCTAGGTCCTTGTACTTTCTAGGCAGTCACTTAGACTGCTGAGCTATCTCCCCAGCCCAAGCATGTTTCATAGATGCTAGGTACACTGTAGGTATAGTATTTAATAAATGAACAAATAAAATGAGTGAAATAGGTAAGTTTCAACAGGAGGAAGGGAAATAATAAGTTAAAACCTCGAGACAGAAATATATCAATTGTTCAGCAGAAATATAATTGCATCTGGAATGGACAGGGAATTTTTTTCCCTTTGGGTAACTAACTATAAGTATGTATTTTCCTATGTAGTTGACTTGTGCATAAGCATATTTCAAACATTCAATATAAATAACCAGAAAAAACCCATCAACCCATTCATATCACTTTTAACTATAGAGCAGTCATAAACTTAAATAACTCTCCAAATATACACATATGACAAATATTCATATATATACTTAGTGAAATAACAGAGAGTAGTATACTATAACATATAATTATTATAATAATATATAATATAATATAATATAATATAATATAATATAATATAATATAATATAATATACACTATTATATCCAAACTTCTGTTTTACATGCTGGAAATCCTTATCATTAAACTAAACAAAATTCCAACAATTTCTTCCTAATTTGGATAGGAATCTTTTCTCAAGTGTGTTCCCACTGCTATGAATTTAGCTGGTAAGCACTGGACAGGTCATAGATTATAAAATAGAAACCCATTTTCTTCCCCATCTGATAAAGGTGGGCTATTCCTTATCTCCCCTACCACTTATCCTATAACCGTTAGCCCCACACACCTTTCCTTGAAATGGGAACTCTGCATAGAATGAAAATACGCACAGCATTGGCCCAGTTATAGGATAGCTTAGTGTGTCCAAGTGGTCAAGTGCTTGGTGGACACACGGCAGAAAAGCTACAGGGCACTTGTAAATGCCTGCTTACTACTGCATGAGGATATGCTGAAACTGCTAACTAGAGCAATGGGCATTTCTGGGCTCAGGTATAGTCATACAATAACAGCTGGGCTACTCAGCATCCTTCTTCAGGAGTAGTAATGTGGATACTAGAGAAAGAAGCTTGCTATCTCTGCATGAATCATTCATTTGGAACGTGGAGGCCTGGGATTGTTAGATGTCATCTCTAAAACTTCATTGTATATGCCAACTTGGTTGGATCGCAGTGTCTAGATATGTGGACAAACATTCTAGGCATTTCTCTGAGGATGTTTTTGAATAAGATTAATACTTAAATAAATGAATTTGAGTAAGGTAGAATGTTCTTCATAATGTGTTGAGACACATGTTCTTAATTAAAAGAGATAAGACATAGAATAACAAAATGTAATAACATGTCTTAGATTGGAATCTGTACTTAGGAGGGGGAATGTTCCAAAGGTTATTGTATGGTCAAAAACTGGAATACAGAGAACGGGTTAAATAAAAATGTTGTATTCATATTAAACTTTTTAAGGTTGATGACAATCTCATGATTTTATTAGAAAAATACCTCTGTATTTGAGAAATATGCACTGAAGTATTTCAGGGTAAAGGACTATGACATATTCAACTTATTTCATGTGGTTATAAGAAATATTAGAGAAAGAAAACAATATAGTAATCAAGTGGATTAGCTGTTAAAAAGATAAGCATCTAAATGTCCTTTGCACTCCTTTTATAACTTTTCTTTAAATTTGCAGTTATACCCAAATAAAAAGCATCCAAAGAGCTCTTCACGCTAAGAACAAAAACCCTTCACAGAAGAAAGCCTGACCTCCCCCAGGCAGGGCGAGTTGTGTGTTCTGATGGGCTTTGGCCTTGAACTGTGACACTGGCTTTTCCCTGGCCTGCACTCTTTAACAACCTCTGTAATACTGTCAGAAGGTGAATTTTCCATATTCTGGAGATCCCCAGACAACAGAGCATCTTTCCCATCTCTTGAAGAAAGTGAAGCATCAGCTGTGAAAAAGATGAGCAAAGAGAGAGACAGACAGGTGGACTGTTGGATACATACAGAGAAGGACAGACAGACCAAACACTGCCTGAGTAACTGGGTTCAGCTCTCCATCTAGACTTCCAGCTCAATAAATCTCTTTTTTGCATAATGAAGTTGGAATTAGGTTTTGTTACCTGAAAAATAAGCCCTAATATGTATTTCAATTTCTCTCCAGTGGCAAAGGATCATTATCTTCATTTATAACAGATATCACAGAAATTTACATCCATAAATGAGTCCTAGGCCACTTTCTTACAAAACATTGGATTTTAAATTTTCAGAAGAATTTTTCAAATGTGTTTTATTTGACCTTGGTATTGATAGGAGCAAGAGAGTCTGAATGAAGCGACACAGGTCCAATCCTCCACTAATTAAAGATGCCGAGGAGTGACCAGAACATCCACTGCGGCTGCCTAGAGAGCACATTGCATTTGTTCATTCAGTGTTCCTGGCCTAGAGTGGCAGTTTTCCAAAGATTCTGGAAAAGTTACAATGAAAGTGAGGTCCAGGGTCCATTTTGAATTACAGAACTAGCAATAAGCATTTTTAAATATCTTACTTTACACTACAAAGAAATCTTAGCTCATTTCCCCATATTGGTATGGATTTGCTATCTTGCATAAGTTTCCCTCCCTATTGCTGTGTCCTTAATTCTGTGTTTTAGACACACAGATTTCCCTTGCAGTGCTCCAAGCTGCTGGTGCTCATTAATGATGTAGATGCTCTTGGCAGAGGTCAGGTTGGAAGCACGGCTTTGCCATGGTTTTTACAAAGGGCTAAGAAAGGAGATATTTTCAAATAGTTTATGACTATGTGTTAGAAGCAAACCCTCCAAGACAGCAACACAGAGCAGCCAGAACCATTGTACTCTATTTTCTTCTGTGAAGAAAAACACAAGTACATCTTATGGTTGTGTTAAAAAAGAAGAAAGTCAAACTACAGAACTTTTTTATTCTTTTCCCATGTAAAATTTCCTGTTTCTTTTTAAAAACTTTATTCTTATTCTATTTATCTTTTAATATTAGTACATGCTTGTCATATATAATGTTTACATTCATTTTGGAGAGTGGGTACATGTATACAATATAGTTAGCTTCTCTTTTTTTTTTTTTTTTTTTTTTTTTTTTTTTTTTT